>BMAO01025194.1:0-24755 GCA_019973975.1 Trichonephila clavata
GAGCCAAAACATTTTGACTACCCTACATTTTGCAATGAACTCGCCTGGATGACGTGGAAGGCACGTGATCAGGTGGAAGTGGTATTTAACTGCTGCTGGAGAGTCTGAAGAATCATTCTTTACTTACTGTGTGTGATTGGAAAGGCTGCGGATCTAAGCGACTTTGATAGAGGGCAGATTGTAATGGCTCGAAGGCTCGGAACAAGTATTTCCGAAACTGCACGACTCGTGGGTTGTTCGCGATCTACAGGTGTTAGTACTTATGCAAAGTGGATGAATGACGGCGAAACCAGATGTAGACGATATGTGTTGACGTCCACACGCTATCAAAGAAAAAGGTCGTCGGAGACTATCTCGCATGGTGAAGCAAAACCGGAGCCAGACAGTGGCTCAGCTGACAGTCGAATACAATGCAGGGCCAAGTAGAATAGTATCGGAGCACACTGTTCAGCGGACACTGTTGGATATGGGGCTACGCAGCAAACGTCCCACTCGTGTGCCTTTGCTGGCCAAGCATCATCGCCAACTGCGCCTGCGCTGGGCCCGGAAACACCGTGACTGGTCCATGGATCAGTGGGAGAGAGTTGCCTGGTCAGATGAATCACGGTTTGTCATTCATCACGCCGAAGGCCGTTCAGGATACGCCATCTTACCAGGCGAACAGTTGCTTCCTCAATGCACTCGTGGTTGTGGTAGAGAAGACCATGAATGCTACAGGGTATCTGTTCATCATTGTGGACCAGTTGTACCTTTACATGGTCTCTCTGTTTTTTCAAGCTGGAAATGGAATGTTCCAACAGCACAAAGCCCATGTCACAGGCTAAAATTGTATTGGGTTGGTTCCAGGAATATGATGCTGAATTCCAGTTAATGTCCTGGCCACCTAACTCACCGGATTTCAATTCAATAGTACGCATTTGGGATGTCATGGGATGGCAGCTCAGAGTTCACAGACCACCAATTCGCAAATATTTGGATTTGCATCTGGTACAATCTTTCTTCGGCATCTTAGGAGTCATCTAGGACGCCATCACCATGGAATTGTGGCATCCATGCCAATGTGGGTTGAAGCTGTGTTGTGCGCCAAAGGTGGACCAACTCATTATTGACAGGTGGTCATAATGTTTTGGCTCTTGAGTGTATATATATAAAACAGAATCACAACATTAAAGGGTAATAATTTTGTTTAATTATCATTAAAGTATCGCATTGTCATCCAATACAATCGTGTATATAAAATTTCAGTTTAGCGTTCAGCTCAACGTGAAAAAAAAAATCTTTTAAAGTTTTGACCAAAGGTCGCTAAAAGTGAAGCCAACTTGGCTGTATCTGTAATTCTTTAAATAATTAATATCAGTCAATAATTTTAATTAATTATAATTAAATTATCGTATTGTTACCCAAAACAATAGTGTATAGAATATTTCATCTCAAATGAACGCTTTAAAATGGGAGAAAAAAACCTTTTCAAGTTTTGACACGCCAAAATGGTCACTAAGTTACAAAAAATGATGCCAACATGGCTGCATTTTTAATTCTTTGAATAATTAGCTTTACTGAATTAATTTTTATTAATTATAATTAAATTACTGTATTGTCAGCCAAAATAAGCGTGTATATAAAATTCAGCTCAATTGAGTTCTTTAAAATGCATTTTATTAACGATTGAATATTTGAACAAGATAAATATATAGAGAGAGTGAGCTAATAGAGAGAGTAGGAATTGAAAAATAGATCCATATGCCTACTTATTGATTATATATATATATATATATATAGTAACATAAAATGAAAGAAATACATGGCATAATAAAATTGATAATACAAAATAATATCACTAACAAAGCTAGAAGATTTAAACCAATTTAAAGAAACACACTTTAAAAATGATGGATATATATGCGGTTGGGGACTTTTTTCCCCCCTCGAGTTGGCGCCAACAAGAGCATTGGCAATATTATCTGATATGTTAAAAGTACTATTCAGATATGCAGATAGGTTAAATTACAATAGAGTTATGCCAATTTTATATGCCCATTCATTTTTTTAGCAACCTGTATAAGGTAAAATTTGGTGTATTTTCTTAATGTTGAAAGTCTAGAATCATAGAGCTGATAACTAAAAGTTAACACAGAAAGAAAATAACATTAAATTTAAAGTAACTGCTATTAACAAATTGAGGATATTTCGAAATAGTGTGACATCCTCTTATCAAACTCTTGGAATGTCTGAACTCTTTATCAAATGAATGACTGGTATACGACACGGCATTTAACCCAGTGCCACTTATTCTTAATATTAGCCGCCATCAAAAGTCAGAACTTGGCATGTTTTCTAAGTGTTTGGTTTCATGGTCTCTTTAACCAATTATTACAGACAATTTGAACTAAATATTTTTTTTTTTTAAGAATGTAACTCCATAGTACTCGCTACGGTTATTTTTCTCTAAAATAACTCTTAGGACCTTTTATTTCTATTTAAAAATATGAAAAAAACTTATTAACACGATGCTTGGACATGGATTTGAGAAGATAATCTTTTTTTGGATCTAATTAAATATTAAAGTTTTGTGGTTTATTTTAGAATCAAACAAAACATATTTGCTACACTAATGAATTCTATTAAAGATACGATACATATGAGAATATTATTTGATAATTCATTCAAATGTATTCTCGAAATGTTGATATTACGAGAGCAAAAATTAACATTTTCCAGCTACATTATCTTTGAAAAGGGTATGGTTAAAGATAATGCATTTGTAGGTGTTCTATAAAGTTTGACTTATAAAATTTTTAAACAAAATTCCTATAGGGGAAATCTTGTTTGAATTATTTATATATTGTTACGATTTTTGTGTAATATTAATGCTTGATTTCATCTTAAAATAGTGTAAATAATTTATATCTGAATTTTTAATACGTTAATATTATTTTATGTTGCATTTATTGTATTTTAAAATTGTAATATTCTCAAGGAGCACCGTTCCTTACTTTATAGTAACGATTCGATGGAAACTTAGCAAAATATTTGTGATATAGCCAAGTTGGCATAATTTCCGGATGCTTCTGGAAATTTTTGAAGAAATCTATAACATCACGATCTTTAACGTAAGCGGAGTTTTCAAGAAAGCGTTGGAAGGCAGCCACGCAAACTATAAATAGCAGTCGCTTGCTGAAAATGAGTCAGTATTACTTCAGATGGTGAAGAGTTCCCTGACGAGTGGTTCCATGCGGAGAAATTTTAACATTACGTACTTGTATTTTTAGACGCTAATAGTTGTGTCTAAGTGTTATTCAAAATCTTTCGGAACTTATTGTGGAAATGTTAGTGCTGTACGATGTATTTTAATAACTTCTTTTCCACAATGAGTTTTCATTTCTGTTAGAGAGCCGATTTGTTCTTTGGGACTAGCAACATAAAATCCACGAACCCCGATCTATGTAACAATATTTTATAATGTTTTTATATAACTTTGTCAAAATATTTTATGTCTGTTACGTACTTTATATTATTTGTATATTTATTATTATTTTTTATAAATATATTGTACTCTAGATCACTAGAGAAATAAATATGTCGAGCATATTTTGTTACACTGTCATTTTAAAATGTTATACGGCTATAGAATTAATTTTAGTTTCATTTATGGTGAGGTGCGTAAGTTTTCACAATTCAGTTATTTTTAAATAACAATTCTAAAGCTTTAAGGGGTGTTAAATTTGTCTCGAGGGTTAAAAATAGAACCAATTTTCAAATAGATATAATTATTTGAAATTAAAATTCAATAATTCGAATCTTTTGCACATTATTTATAATGGAATGATGCATCAAAAAAGTGTAAAAAATTTAAAATATAATCATAATTTTAAAAATTATAAGCATATGAAATTAGGAAACATTTCATTAAGAAATATTAATTAAATTATGGCTCATGAAATGGTTAACATACTTTTTGGTATGTTAATAATTTTGAATTAAAATATTGCATTGCAAGTTTACTCTGTTCTTATGGAGTCTCAGGGGTATTAATTTTGTCTCAAGACCTGAAAATATAAACAATTTTCGATTAAATATATTTCTTTGAGGTTAAAATTAAATAATTCGATTATTTTACACATTATTAATAAAGAAATAAGGTTTCAAAAAGTGCAAAATGTTTAAAATATATAATCATAATTTAAAAATTATAAACATATGCGAATAAGAAACATTTTTATAAGTAATATAATTTAAGCTTTACGTTGCGCATGATATTTTCTTCAAAAGGATAAACTAATTACTAGCAATAAGTTGATTTATATAAAGTTAAATGTATTCTCTCTTATTACATTGAAGCTATTTTTTATATAAATAAAATAATAAATTGCTTTTTTTAAAAAAATAAAAAAAATAATTTTTAAGAAAATTATTAAAAAATTTTTTTTAAAGAAATTTTGAGCATTTTACAAACATATTAAAATACGAAAGATATATAATACTATAAAATTAGGTTGAGTTTAAAGAGTATGATACATTTTATAATTCTACAAAGGTTTATACATGAAAGGCTACTATTTTAGAAAATAGCATGCACAACGCAACAATTACTTAATATTTATTAGATAAATGTTTCTTATTTTCCTATACATATAATTTTCAAAGTTGTGATTATATTTTAAACATTTTGCACTGTTTTGAAACTTCTTTCTTTTATAAATAATGCGTAAAAGATTTGAATTATTTAACTTTAATTTCTCAAGGAATTTTATACATTTGAAAATTGTTTGTATTTTCAGCTCACGAGACAAAGTTAACACCCTTGAGACCTCTTTAGTTTATTTTTTACGCTCGGAATATGAATTTCACGCATTTCATTTAGACCGCTTCTATCATTTTTTGTAGTTGATAGAACCTGTCTGAGAATTTTAAATCTTTTATACTCATTTTTCTCACTTTTAATAGTTTATTCCCTCAAAGCATTTTCATAGAGCCTGCTACTTCCAAAGGTTTACTTTTTACTTATATGGTACGAGTAATGTATTTACAGAGCAAATAAATGTCGTTATTTAGGAAGAAAATAAATTTAAATAGAAGTCGCACGAAATATATTTTTGTATAATTTTATTTAAAATGTTTAAATTTCTCGTTCCTTTGTGGGTATATATATATTTTTTCCATAAATCTTTTCAAAATACTTCTGCCCTTTTATTACATAGTTACTATATGTCTGATAGTTCATTTTTAAGAAATATGGAAAAAGAGGGAATTGAGAAAAGAAGTGTTTCTTGTGGGCCTTTCAAATATAACTTATTTTATAAAATGTGTCCAAGAACTAATTTACCTTAGACCTAGTAAAAATATCAAAAATACAAAAAAAAGAGAGTTTATTTTTTTAGTAAAAATGGAATAAAAACTAGGATATATCTCCCCTATTGAATAACATATCCCCCCCCCCCAAATAAAATACTGCAGCAACCACATTTTTTTCCAAAAAAGTGTATTAAATCTGTTTATTGTATTAAAAAAGAGTAAAATAAGATTTTTTTCTTAAAATTTATATAATTTTGTTTTAATAAAAATTAGTGAAATACTGTTTAGAGACATTAAAATTTTTTGCACGTAATAATTAAGAATTTTTAAATCTCATAACTCATCGCATAGTTCCAATGGTACTTACTTATTATCGCAACCTATTGACAATATTACATGAAACGAAGCACATGGTTGCCAATTCAAAGCGTACGCATAGGAAGTCGAGGTAGCCAACTTGGCGAGTTATTAATAGCGTCGGCGATTGGTGCGATAATACGTAAATACAGTTCCAATTTTAGTACATGTACTGTTGAAGTCAGTACCTTTAATCTCTCGAAAATAAACCGGGAATCTTATATAAATAAATTGCTTATCTCAGACCAGTTATTAGATACGTCTACCCATTTTGGAAGTACTCAGCTTAAAAAGACCGCTAAAAATTCGTTGATAATACCAGAACCGTTGATAATGTTTCTATTAAGGATTTTAAGGAAAAATTGTAAATTACACCCAAGATTAGCTTATGGCCAAGAAATATTCTCCTCTAAATTTTATAGCGGTTTTATCAAAAAAGTCAGTAACAATCTCCATACTAAGACGATCACTTTGGTACACTGGTTAAGTTACTCGGCTTCGGATCTGGAGGTTGCGGGTTCTGTCCTACCGGATAAGAGCGCAACTTCATTGGTGACCCTTGCTTGAGCTAAGAAACCTTCTGAACTGTCGTGGCGCCATCTATCTGCAAAAAGAACATAAAATAACTCGTCAAAGATGACTTGACGCAGCCAACTCGTCATTGACGTAGCTAAAAAAGTCGTCTAATTCACTTGAAGCAACTCCTCTAATTCGCAACAACAACTGCCATTATGACTATATCGTTCGTTCGCCTATCCACCAACTCACTGGTGAGGGAGTGTGTAGCGGTTTCATCTATATAAGCCAGTGACAACCTCCGTACTATGGTGTACATTTTGGTGTAGTGGCTAAGTTACTCGGCTTCAGATCCAGAGGTTGCGAATTCTGTCCAATTGGATAAGAGCGTCAATTCTCTTCTCCCCCTCTACATACTTCATTAAATTTCCCCCTTTTCCTCAATGAACTCCACATTTCAAAAATCGTAATCGTCAATGTTCAATGTTTTAGCCAGGGAGTAATCCCTGCAATAGGAGAAGACTTAATCATGCACAGGAAAGCAAGCTATGCTGGTCTGTCCTTGTTACGCTTACTGTGCTTGTTAGGTACTCTTGAATATTTTTCCTATTTTCATCTTGCTAGAAACGCTGCTCCCTGAGAGCCTGGTTCCCTAACATACTGTTTTACTTTTAACAACAATTGTTCGTATATTCCTGTTATCTTGATCTTTTTCATGGTTACTGTTGGACCCCGGTTTAACGAACCCCCCCCCCGGATTAAAATAAAGGTAAAAGATTAAACGAAGATTAATGAATGATAAATTTCATATTAACGAATTATTTCAACACCCCAATTTTTTTTATTAGTTTGCGTTAGAAAAAATTGATTTTTTTTTAAAAATTAGCATCCTTTTTGTCCGCAACAGGAAAAAGATATTTCTTGTCGGTTGCCAATTTCGATAAGGGGGTGCAGAGCGTTATTAGACATTACATGTGTAGATGAATCATGAGTAACTTATCATGGGAATTTTGAATAGGACAGGAAACTCCTTTCTTATCTCCTCTAACTCAACTAAATGGAGGATATTTTAAGATTTTAATGATCATACGAGGATAACTCTGAAATTGTTGAGATACACGCAGACGAGAAAATACAGAAAAAAAACTAACGGTTTAATTTGAAAATACAAAGTATTTTAACACATCAGACGACATTTTACTGACTTACTTCAAGTTGTTTAACGTAGAATAAATTTTAGGCACAAGAGAAAATGGAGTTGACTCGAGAACATTATTGTGCTATGATTTTCTATGATTTTTAAGCTGGATTAATTAAGGGGAATGCTTTCGACGGCTGGTTTAAAGAAATTTTCAGTGGTTGCAATTACCTTCAGGATAAAGAACATACAAAAAGACCGCAATCGGCAGTAATCCCGGATATTGTACCTGTCTACCATACGGGAAAATGTTAATGGATGATTAATCACTGTACCTACCAAGTGATACAAAAGGAACTTAACATTGGAACCACAGCCATGCACAAAATTATTCATGAAGAATTACATATGAAAAAAGTAGTTTGTTGTTGGGTTCCCAGTATATTCTATCTGAACTCCAAAAAGCAGAGCGTGTCAGAATCAGTAAAGAAAATCTTAAATTGCTAAAAGATAGTAGCAACCGCACCATTTATAAAATTGTAACGGGTAATGTAACGTATATACCGTTTTTTGATGTCCCAACACTTCAAGAAAGCAGAGTATGGGTATTTGAAGACCATCCTAAGCCAATAATGGTGAAAGGACAATGAGCAATGAGACAAGTAATTCATATCGTTTTTTTTCAGTACGGGATTGTTGAAAGCCATCAAGTTGGAAGGACAGAAGACAAACTGGCATACCACTAAACGTCTTCTAGAAATTCTCCAAGAAGTGAATGTTAGGGGGCTAATGCTTCATCATGACAGTGCATCATTCTATAAAACGGGACTAACAGTTGAGTTTCTTAAACAAAAACAAATTTAAATGAGGGAACATTCACCTTATTCTCAGGATCTAGCTATGTGGGACTTATGGTTATATTTTAATCTAAAAAAGAACTGTCGTAGACGTCGTTTTCATTCAGAAGAAGAGATTGATGTGACTATAAATGCATTTTTCATCAATTCCAACAAATGAATAGTTTGACGCATTTAATCTGTGGAAAATTCATCTATAAAAGTACATTGATGCTGGAGGAGACTAATTTGAACACTCCTAAATTTTTGTATAGCTTTAAAAACCTAGGAGTATCTCAAAAATTCTAGAGTGACCCTCGTATTACATTTGATGACGGACTGCCTATTTGTGCAACTGAAATTCAGGAAAATCTTGATTTGTCATAGCCAATGAGATGTCATAGTTGGTTTGTCATAGCCAATGAGATGTCATAGTTGATTTGTCATAGCCAATGAGATGTCATAGTTGGTTTGTCGTAGCCAATGAGTCTGATGCAGTATATCATAATGAAATTCTTATCAAAACTGTTACATTTTCTAATGCTGTACATTTTTTGGAAACAGAGAAAGCATACCTCATGCAACATGATGTAAATGAAGCTGTATTTTCTTCTTAGCATTAAGTCAACAACAACAAAAAAACTCTTTCCAGTCAGTAATCAAAAGGATTTTCAAACATCCATTAGTCAATATTTTAAAAATTTTCAATTAACTGGTGCGTAGCAGTTTATTTTTAGTATTTTTAGCTGTTGAATAAAAAGTGTGAAATTTCTAACTATAGATATTGTTGGTGTAGTTGCTTATTATAGAATTTCCAGAAGGTAGGAGCAAAAAATTTGTATTTCGTTTGAACCCCAATATAACGAATAACCCTGATTTGACGAACATAATATTTGGTCTCGATGAATTCGTTAAATCGGGGTATGACTGTTTATGTATATTACACAGTAGCGTACACAGCGTTGGTTGCAAACGCGCGAGCAATTACATTAAGATTATCACATTAGTCTCGTACCAAAAAATTAGAAAACAATTTGAAGGAGTTAAATTAAAAAAGGCTAGATGAAGTGATTTTATATATATATATATATATATATAGGATTATCATCAATCAATAAAAAAAAACTCAAGGGCTTTGGGGGGCTCCGGACCCCTAGGACACCCTCTTGTGTATACGCTACTGATAAATCATGTACTCTCTTTTTCTAAGAATTTTCTATTGCGATCTCAGTGAAACTTAAATTAATTTAAATTTCTTGGGAAATTCATCAAAAAAATTAAAAACTTTGTTTTTCGCATTTTTTCGCATTTAATCAGTTGTTTTTTTAAACACGAAACATATTAAAGATGATTCCATCCCCGAGTAAGTCAAATGTAGAAGTTCATTCTTAGTTGTATGGTTTTATTTCATTATTTAAAGGGAAAAAAAGGAACAAAATTATTCGACAAAGAAGTTTTAGCTATTTTTATTTCTTATAATTTTCTTGTAAACATTATTAATAAAAAAAAAAGCATTAAAATTTTTCCAAAATTTTTTTTTAATTAAATTTATTAATATTTTTTATATGAGTTAAATGAAAGCTATTAAAAATATTAAAGAAAATTATATTTTGTTTTATTTATATATACATTTTCAAGGAAAGCTATTGATGTTTTAATGAAAATTGTGTATTCAACGCATTTCTTAAGCAAATTTATTTGTGTTGAACACACATTTTATTATATTTTTTTCCAATATTATATCATAAAAACTGTTAAAGTGTAAGATATATTGCATTCCTTCAGCTGTTCAAGTTAGTTATGCTCATAACATGTATAGTTAGAATATTTTTTGTCTATTTTGTGATTTCTAAAAGAAAAGAAAGATAACCTATTTAATTTCAGAATCCTAGTTCTACTTAAAGTCAGGGATATAAAAAATGAAGCAACCACAAACATAATTAAGATCCTATATCACTTAAGAAACATTTTACCGATATTGATTTTTTTTTAATCCCTGAATAGGTCATTGAAGAACCTGAAAGTATTTCCCGATATGAAACCAGTGATTCCGCCGAAGAAGTCCGTAATCTTTTGGAAGTGTCTGCTGATTTAGCTCTTAAAGTTAAAGCTGGGAAAGTAGAATTTAAAGGTACGGGCTCGTATCTAAAAGATACGTCAAAATTAGGGAGAATTATTGAAATATTGACTAGACTCAAGTTCAAAACTGTAAGTATGTCTTATAAATGTACCTTATATAATTTTAGTTCTTAGAATAAATGTGAAAATTAATTTGTTTATTATAATTTATATTACTACGAAATATATTACTTATAAATAACTGATAGTTCTTTTTGACAAGGTTAAATGCTTGCTCAAGGACAAGTGTTTGTCTAAGGAAAAAGATTTGATGCGGGTAAATTCTATCTAACGATAAATTTTTTATGAGGAATGGTATATTCATTATAGAACATTTTTTTGATGAGGGCAAGTGTTTTATGCAAAGGTAAGCTTTTTTAGAAGGATAGGGATAAGTGTTTACGTTGAAATATTTCTTGAATATTAACATGCAAGAATATCAAATTAAAATTTTCAGTTGTATAACAGTTTTCTTGTTCGTAAAAAAAAAAGTAATGCCCTAGTACAGTCTCTTGTTGTATTTGGCGACAAAAGTATTTCGCCAAATGACGCTAAGGAAAATGCTGCGTTTTTCAAAATGGCGTCAGAATCGCAAACAAGATGGCAAAGCGTGGTTTTGAAAGTGGCGTCTAGAGACGAAAAACGTCGAAAAACCGTGGTTTCTAAAATGGACAACATAGGAAACATCATATCAAAAATTAGAAATCAGATCCAAATTCTTTTCGAATTTCGGACGTCTATACCAAGATCGTATCAATCTTTCATTCATACAAAAACAATCATTATTCCCTTACCTCTTTTATTCAGAAGAAAATCCACTCATCGTGTTTTTACGAAGAAAACGTGGTATCTACAAGTTTTCTACAAGAAAAACAGAAAAAAACTTCGTTTCTAGAATGTAACAGTGGGTAAAAAACATTCGATATGCATGCTTTAGGCTTATGAAATGACGATTTCCATTTCTCTAAAATAAACACAAATTATTTCCATATTTCGCACATCTATAATGAAATATTTTCAATCTTTCACTCATTCACAAAGCAATAACTTCTTTCTTACCTCTTTCATTCAAAATACAAAATATCCATTCATCGAGCTTTTTAAAAAAAACAAAAAAAACGTAGTTTCCAAAATGGCTTCAAGAAAAAAACAGAAAAAAAACCTGCTGCTTCTCCGAATAGTGTGAAAAAACATTGTCAAAATTGAATTAATAAGATGTCGCATCTCCGTAAAAAGTATTCTTTTTTCTGTTGTTTCATTCAAAAAAAGAAAAAATTCCACTCATTTTTTCACTTTCAGCTTTATAGAAAAATCTCTTACACAACCGCGGAAGACGACCGTTAGAAAGAATAACCAATGTCCATGTCCTGAAAATTTTTAAAAAAATCATGTCCGAGCAGGGTTATTATTTCCCTATATTTTGCAGGGTCCATATTGTAAACTTGACAGCCAAGAATTTGGCACCAAAAAAATTTGTTGAAATAAGGGGGCCGTCATAGGATCCAACCGAAAAAAAAAATATTTTCCATTCAAAAGAAATCAGCCAAGAAAATCGGGTTCTTTTTTTCCTCTCCCCGCAGTCTAATCGAGATTTTGGATTTAACACGAAATAATTTGCATTACTCAATTTACTGATGATTTTAATATAGTCTTGGATCCACAAATTAGTTTGGAATAATTTTTAAAAATACTGCAAATAATAAGTACTACAATGATAATAACAAAAAGAAAGTGTGCATTTTTGGTTATTTTTCAGATTATATTTATTCCTTTTGTAATATGTAGATGGCAGCACAATCCATTTAGTATCATATTCGAGGGGGAAAAATCAAAATTCCTATCTCAACTCAATTAGTTCTAATTTGTCAACTTTTTAATGCATAATTGTACGCATTTTTATGTAGTAAAATTAAAATAAAAAAAATATCTGATCAGCAAAATAAAAAAAAGAAATGCCTGCCTTTTCCAAAACGAATGAAATTTATAAATCCTTATCACTTCCGATAATTTTTTTGAAACTAGAACTTCTTCATCAACATTTTTCTTTAATCATTCGAAAAATTCCTTCAACAACTTAAAATTATAAATACAGCTAAAATAAAAATATTAAATTTTCCTGAAAAATACAACAACAAATTAAAGAAACGTTTCTTAAATTGCTAAAAATATGCTTTCAATTATCACTATAAAAATAATTAAAAAATAATTTATTATAAGTAAAATAAAAGATGATTATTCATAAAACACAAGGAGGATATTGTGATTTTAAAAACTTCTTTACACCAACTGTATTTCTTATTAAACCAGGAATAATCTTGTCTGTTAGAACTACGGCTTTTAGATAAATTTCTGTGGCTATAATTAATGTTTTTAAAGATATATTCCCTAATGATTAAAATCAACATAACATATAATTAAAACTTAAATGTTAGGATACTTATTTGTGTTGATAAAGTTTTGACAGTCAAATTATATGTAAAAAAATATAAAAATTGTAGTAGTGAGAAGAAGTAAATATTAACCAGTTTTCTGCTACTAAACCAGCAATTCATGCCAAAAAATAAATGTTATAAACATTTTATCGATATATAAAGTTTTTTTGAAATATTATTGGGAATAATTAATAATTACTCTTATTTTTTGCGATGCAAAATGTTATTGTTGTACCCTTTTTTACAGTTAAGGCTCTCTATTTGAAATATAGATGGCAGCACTAGAATAGATATTTTCTTGTCTAGTAATACCCCCATCTCTAGTGATAGGTTGGGGTTGAGTGATAACCGCTAAGTCGAACTAGTGTTAAGTCAAATCAGGTAGTCGGGGTATGATTTCGCACAGAAAAATACATATAAATAATTTTTATTTGTTGCAGGAGATGAAAGAAAATATTGATATAGAAAAAAATACAATATAAAATGAAAGATAAAACAAATACAAAATCGCAAACCGAAGTTATTTTAATATAGAACCTTTCAGAAAAATCTAACAATGTAGAGTCTACGAGATTCTCAAAGATTTTTTTTTCCTTCCGTATAATTTTCTCTCAGCAAGCTAAACATATTTTTATTCCGTATTTCGCTGTAAAATAAAGCTTATCGTTAGGTCTATATTTTCTAAAATTTGTAACCCTTTTACACTTAAATTGAGATATATTGACTTACATATATTGTAATATTCACAATTTTTGGGTAGTCAGATACCTAGACTGAATGAAATGAAGATTAGATTTATTTTTCAGATTATTTGTGAATTCCTTACAAGAGCTTTTTTGAGGTATTTCACCACTTGCATGAAGCAATTCGTCGAAAACGACGTGAATTTTAACGCAACAGCTCATGGGGTTTGCTCCATGATAATGCGTTTCTTCACAAAGGTCATTATTAGTCATTTATGACAAGGTGTTCTTGTGTTTTAATACTGCTCTACAAGCTCTTTGTTTCCCTGATATAGCACGGCGTGACCATTTTCTTATGTCCACTGTTGAAACCGATTCCTTGTGGACACCATTTAGAGCTACTTAAAAGAATATATTAATTTACTGTAGAGAAGAGATAGAGAGAAGAGTAAACAAACAAAATGCATTTTGACATGATAAAAAATAAGATTAAAATCTAAACTGATTTATTATACTTATAATGTATCAGTATTGCTCAATGTATTTTATAATTAATTTAACAATACCAAGTTAAGAGCAAGTTAAATAATTACCAGTGAGACCCCATAGGCTTGTCATATATAAAATTATACACAAAAATTAACACTTATTTTGATAATTTGTACGGTTTATAAATAATCCCTTCACTGCCGATTAAAAGTTACGCGATTCGCTCCCAAATGCCTCCGTTTTCTACGTAGGAGCGCCTATGTGTTGTTATGGGTAGGAGGGGGGGGGGAAGAAAATGAATAAATTAGAAATCCTCTTATACATATAAACCCTTCGCAAACACTGTCAAGGACCTTTTATTCCATTCCAAGGCATTCGGAAGAATTTTATCTATAACAGTGACGGAAAAGATAGTACTTCGGAAAGACGTATATATACGTCAGGGGAATTTAATCCACCAGTTGAGCGATATATATATATATACCGGTAGCACTTAAGAGATTAAAATTGTATTGTAGCTTTAGCGCCAAAGTATAGTATTATTGAATTTCTGCATTGTTATTTGTATGAAGGGGGACGCGAAGAAAATTATGATTGAATATTGGAGTGCGAATAGTGAAAGTTTGAGAAGCACTGATTTAGAGTCTTTAAGTGCAATAAATTAAAATAAAATAAAGATGGTTTACAAAATTAATGTTGAGGATTGAAAAAAAACCTGGGAAGAGATACGAAGTCGATGAAAATCCTTTTGGAGAATGTACTTTAAATATAAATTAATACTCTTTAACTTGTGACTAAATTTATAGTACTTTTTGATAACATTAATGAACGAGTCACACACATGTTTTTTTATTCTTAATGTTTAATTTTTTATAATTTTGGTATTTTGATATTGGTGCATGTGTTTATGGAGTATTGATCACTTTCTCAATATTGCCTCAATTTTTATTGTCGACAAGATTTTACACAAGCACCAGAATCTGGTCGAAATTCAAAGTCTTTTGCTGCTATTTTTTTTTAAAATGACTGTTTTTACTTTTAAGGTGACCGTGGCCCTTCCGCCGGAAGTCCAGCCATTTCCTTCTTGGTCACAGAAAAACAGAAACGATTTGGGAACTCACTTTGTGAGAAGTATCACTTACGGAGGAGAACTTTTAGCATCGATTCGGTTCAAAGCCAACAAAGACACGGACTTCAATGCAATCAACGCTGAGATTCAGTCCAATTTCAACGGAGGAGACGCTCAAAGTCTGGTCGCTGAAGGTGAGTTGAGTAATTTATTAACCTCTGACAGAATCCATTTACAATAAATTGAAAATTGAGACATAGACCATAAGGGAAGATTGGAATGTCTGGTTCAATGTAGGGAGAAACTAATACACTGAAAATATATTACTTTGAATATTGTATAGCACGTATGGAAGGTTGCTTGAGATTAGATTTCGATAATAACTTAAAATTAATAAAATCAATGAAATGTGTTTACAAAGCTTCAGATAGAATCATGCACGAAAGTTACAATTTGTTTTCCTCTCTCTTTTATAGAGGCAATTTCTTTACAATCTATATTTTTTACCAAAATCAAATGAATATTCTAGGCATTGATAGTATAAACCAAGGTTACTCAAACTTTTTTTCCTGCTGGGCCGCATACATATGTCAACTATTTCACGTGGGCCGCATCAGGAGGATAAAGGAGGAGGTGATTAAAATGTGAAAAATTGATTAAAATATTTTAACTCCTGTTTTACCTTTTGAATTATAACTTTTATATATTTTTTATTTTTGTCACTAAAACTTAATTAGAAGCATATAAGAAGCACTCCTTCACAATTTCTGCATCAGTAAACGGTATCATACGATTACCAATAATATAACAAACTTCATAAGATGTTTTTGTTACCGCTGTGACTTTACAATGACAAAAAACATTCTTGCTTTTCCAAAGATTATTCAGAGAAGCCTATTTATTACCACTTGAAAGAGATCTTCGAAGAAAAGTGCTATTGAATGATTCCTGATTATTGGTATTTTTTAAATACAGCACTTCCGTGAAAAATCAAACAGTTACTGATCCATATTTGTTTTTCATTACAAAGTAGTTCACCTCCGAATCGTCTTGAAACGATATATTTTCGCTTTGAAAATTATGAAAGATAGTTAAAAATTAGTTCCACCCATAAAACTGTCGCTACTCCCCTGTTGTCTGTCATCACTAACCGTAACCGTTACAAGTAGAGAAAGAATATCAATCCACAATCGTACGACATAGACAACAAAGAGCAAAAGTGATATATTTGATACATTAATACAATTTTTAATACATTGTTCTTAAACAAGTGAATTTTTTAGAGCAGTGGGCACTGACAAGGCCACCTAAAAAGGCTCGGCGGGCATCCAGTTGAGTATCGCTGGTATAAACGGCTACAGAGTAAAATTATCAAGATTTTGTGAAATTTTAGGCAGATTTCTCCCAGCCAAAAACCTTGCACCAGTATTTTTAGCTTAAGGGGGTTCACCCATGTGATGGCCTGATTTTTAAGCATTCCTAGGGATTTTTTTTGGCTACCAGTAAAAAGATACAACTTGAATTTTTTATCCTTTTTCTAAATGTATTTTAAGAGTATGTATCAATGTCTAGCCAAAAAAATCCAATAGAACGTGAGTTATAGCTCTCTGAACACACCCTCCTCGAAAAACCGGGCTCTCACTTCCTTCACGCTTTCGGCTGATTGGCTTATCTGAAATTAATAAAAATTAGCGGTGTTTTAATCTATAAGCTTAAATGCACAGAATGGACTATACTCGATTGAAAATGTCAAAAATTCGATTTTTGGTAGACCTCTGAAGAAAAAGTATCGAATTTCATGGTTTTTTTTTATGTTTTTGTTATAAAAAATAGAAATATTTTGAATTTTGGAATGATCGTAGTCCATTTGGTGCGTATAAATGTGCTGGGTCCACTCTATAAACTTGAAGTCATTCAGTCAAACAGTTCTTGAGATATGATAGAGGAAAGTGTGAAAAACACAGTTTTGAGAAAAACGCGTTTAAAGTTTCAAGTCCGATTAAAACAATGAAAATCTTAACTTAGCGCTACGAACAGATGCTCTTCCAACACCTGATTCTTTATAACGACTTCGAATTTTAAAAAATCCCTTTACCGCCGTATTCTAGACATGTTAAAAAGCAATTTATGAATTTTTTTTTGATTATTTGAACTTATCACATGGGTGAAAACCCTTAACAAAGAATTAAATTTTAAGTTGAAAGCTATTGAAGGCAATTAAAATCCAAACTTTTTCAAGAAATTTAGTTTAATTTTTTTTTGTTCTAGAGATTTTATTTGATTTTAATTTGCCTCGCACCGTCAATCAACATGAGGGTATTGGTGACAGACCTCGTAATTTTGAACCACGGTCAGTTGAAGAGCACGATACTTGAGATGGATTCCCAATTTAAACATCCTACCCGCTCTAAAGGGTGCACCTTTGAACTCCAACAGATTTAATGTGCAACCCCTCTACACTGCAAATATTTAGAGGTTCTAGATTTTGAATCAGTGGCCCTGTCTACTCGGCTACCACTTCAACTTCGCTCTAGATAAGTGGAAGAGAAAAGTGCACAGCATAAGTGAAGAGTTTATAATTTCACTTTTGTTTAGCATACGCTCTACATATGGCCACATATATAAAATTACATGTATCAAACATAACAGGATATTAGAGAGCAGGGTTCCCACAAAAATAACTTAAAATTGCTTGTTTTTAATGCCATTTACACACCACGTAATTATTTTTATAAAAACCAGGAAGAGGGAACTCCGTCTGCCTAACCCAGTCCCATTGTACAAATTATACAGCTATTCATCCTTTTTACTCAAATTGTTAATCTGTATTTTACATGTTTTATGTAGTTATATTTATTTCAATACATTGCGACCAGGAAAAAAATGTGTGTGAATTTCTACGCATCATCTCCGCGTTTTAATTTATAACACATCACGAATTTTATCATCTTTTTTATAACTCATTTTCTTGTCTGTCCGGTTCGTGAGTTTGTAATACATGCATCTACCAGTTTATTTTATACAGCTTCTTCAAAATTTAAAAGCATTCCTTTTTATATTGAACTTAAAGTTCATTTACCTTAAAGATTCAAATTCAAAAAGTAAAGAAAATTGTAAAAAAGATTGATTCAAATAGGGATGAAATGGTAAATTGAAACATGCTATATTTATAAAATAACGAAGTTTGAGAGAATTACAAAATTATTTTTCAGGAAAGAGTTTCAGCAATGAACACCCAGAAATATATTTAACTCTGTTCAGCCTTTTTTAAAAAGTTAAATTAAGGTATTTTCTTACAGTAATTCAATTGCAACTTACGTCATATTATCTATGCACACCCATTTTTCTTACTAGATTGTGAATCAGAAAAATCATCAGAAGAAATTATAAGAACTGTATTTTTTGAGAAAAGAAAAATATTTTATAGCTGATTAACCTAAAAAGTATTCTGCCAATGCATTTGCTCCCTTATAAGCAATTTTTTAGAAAAAAATACTTGACAAAATCATAAATTCTCAAGAATACGCGCAGTATATCTGTTTTACATGTCTGCAATCAATATTCAGATGTATGTTTTGAAAACTCCTCCCTTTTTTTTAAAAAAAAAATTAAAGATCTTTGTACTGATTACGAACACAAGCGTGCCCTACCATTCCTCTTCAGGCAAGTTGGCGAGTTTTTTCAATGCGGACCATTGACAAAAGCATCTCTAAGTATCTTTGCCAGACATGTCTACAATCAATCTCGGGACGCAAACTTTTTGAAATCTCCAATTTCTAAAGATCTTTGTAAGGATTATGCATGACTGTATTCTATCTTTCCATTTGTTTCTTTTACAGGGAAACTAGAGAAAGTACAGAGCAGGCTGAAGGACAAAGCGAGCATGGAGATCTCCTACTACGCCACTGTGCCTCTGAAGGGAGTGCCCAACACAATAGAAGGTCTCAGGAGTCTGGTGAGGGACTTCGACGAGCATGTCAAGGAAGTCAACGACGGCTGGGGAGTGCCCATTAGGGTAGAACTCATGGAACTGTCGTCCTTAGGAGGAGTGAATAGCTCGGAATTCAAGTTCATAAAAGACAGGTAACTGCGGGATGTTGGCGGTTTTGTGGAGGGGTTGCCTTTAAGAAAAAACAGGCTCCTAAGGAGTAACTTTAATGATGTCATTGTTGTGTCTGGGGGGGGGGATTGGAGTAGGAAAACACAGTCTGTGAATTTTTATTCTTAGATTTTTTAATGGGAAAGAATTTTTTTTGGGAGGAGGGGAGTATTTTTTGAGATTCTTTTAGATTTGTATGCAACAAGGGTTAGGGAATGGTTTTTGAAAGAACGGGAAAAAGCTTGTATTTTCTGGATGTAATTAGATTTAAATAAATTATGAAACTCTCTTGCTCCGTTCGATTTTGGTAAGGGAAACTACGTAAGCAGAATAAAAAAATATGCAATTTTCTAAGCTTTTAAGGTATCCGAACACGTTTGGAGTACTATTTTTTTAAAAACAGCACATTTAGACATTATAAATGCTTTCTTTGAAATCAATACCAATAAATAAAAATATTTACCAATATTTATGATGATATTTTTTCAGAAAAAATATCTACATTTTACAAAAATCTCAGTTATAAGTGAAACTTTAGTAATATTTTTGAAAACTTTAATACAATTAGCAAAAAAAGAAGTAATGCATTTATATCAATAAAAGTATTACTGAAACAAAGTAGATGCACTTATCTAGAAAATATACAAGAATTTTATATATATATATATATATATAAAGTTTTATTAAAATTTGAAAATTTTAGATCTGATTGAGTAAACATTATACGAAATGTGACATTCTTTATGAGATAATTCTTTATAAAAAGCCGGTTATAACAAAAATATTCTCGCAATAAGGAATAGTTTAGTACACTTTCTGGAAAGCAGTATAAATATCAGGTTCAAAAAAGTTTTATAGAAGTACATTTATATTCTTTTGAGTTATCAGACTCACTATGTTAAATTTCGAACAATTAAATGCCCTCTTCTGAATGATCAAAGGCCCGCTTCCAGTTATTCTGATTTTATAAAATCGATTGTAACTTGGCCTCTATTTAACGTAAAAACTAAGCATGATTTGTAAACCATAAGAGCCCTCTATCCAATAAAATAAGAAGCAAAAATATCTGTTTTGAGAGAGTTTAGTCATTTCAACGTGTTCGGATACCTTAAAATAGATTTGCACATGTAAGAGACGAAAATTTGAATTTTAGTAATTAGCTCGTGAGTGATAAAAATATAGTAAACACATGAAACTATGAAGCTATTTTTAGATAATGTCAAAGAATGAGAGACAAACCAACTCTTCTTCTCTCTTCAAAAAAAAAAAAAAAACTCTGATACTATATATACCATTACACACATGGTTCTGTGATGGGTGTATACAGCAATGCATTTTAAGTTAAATTAAGTTAATTCATTAATTAATATTCAGTTCCTTAATTTCAACACATTTCATAACAAATCTTGTAAGAATGAAAAATTTGGAGGCAAAATTCGAATAGTATAATGTGTGTGTACCGGAAAATAAATTAATTTAATAAACTTATTGAAGTATTCTGTCCAGTTTGTAACATAGAAGTTTAAAAAAAAAGATATTAACAAAGCATTTATTCGTTTTAAATTGTAGTTTAAATTTTGATTTTATTTGTGGGATTGTAGTCATTGTAAACATTTATACTTGCATAATGAAGCAAAATTGTGAATTTCATTTAAACAAAAAGATTATCAGTCGTTTTTAAAATAATAGTTAATAAGCGAATATATCCGAAACGGTAAATTGGTATTGGAAATAGACGGAATTTTCTGAAAAAAATAGTTGTGTTGTATAAAGTAAGTTTTGTGGGGGGGGGGAAGGAAGAGGAGGCAGGAAACCTTTAAATATTGATAAAATTGAAAAAAAGTTTTAAGAAACGTAAAAGTTTTGTATTCCATCGGGATTTAATGCAAACTAGAAATCTCTAAGAGTTATAATTAAAGAATTAGTCATGCTAAAGTTATTAAAATAGTTAAACATTTGTATTACAGTTACTTTTAAAAATGTTGATACACATAACCTTATTGGAAGGGTCAATAAAACAGCTCAAGTATCATACCAGAACAATGATAAATAATAAAAAAGAACAAACATTTAAAATAAGGACCAGAACAAATTTCCATGGGACAAAAGGAAAAATAAAAAAAATTGGAACAACACGAAACGGAACATGATGTAGTCTTTATAAAGAGTTCATGAAAGTTCTGGCATTCCAATATAGTTTGCTTACCGAAACACGTCCTTGAGATTCTCCATCTAGTTCTGAGCATATAAGAAAATGCCTCGCATTGAAGCCCTAATTACAAATATAGCATATACTAGTTGGAAGGATGCCTAGTTTAATAGGATGTTGTCCCATGAAATGATGGCCCAATTTTGCCACAGCTTCCTTACTGGGTTTTTGACAAAACATTTTCCAAGTGTCTTGAATGTCAGCCCTCAAAATTCCTGTTGATTTTGCTGTCTGGTCAGATCTGAAAGTATCCACTAATTTCTCAAAAACATGTTTTATAAGTGACTCTGGAGGAAGAAGTTTGTTTTCTTTCTTTCACTTCATCCTCTCTACCAATAGCAAAGCAGGCACTCAGCAACTTCAGGACTCCCTTTCCTCCACTTGGAGGTCGCCGTGACCGAGTGCTCTAGGCATCGGATCGTGGCTAGCGTGCCATGAGTTCGATCCTAGTACCACTAAAGACCCGCCGTGTAGGGAAGCGTTGCACGTTAAATCTGTCGAGAGCTCAAACGTCCTCCCGTTGGTGTGGTGTGGTAGTTAGGAGAGGGGGTGCCAGCTCAGGTGTCTTCCGCGTCACTTGACCATGGTTCAAAATTACGCGGACCGTCGCCAAAAGCCCTCGTGTTGCTAAACAGTGCCACGTTAATATTCTCTCACTCCCTCCACTTGGACTCTTTCTGCGAGCACCATTTAGCTTCTCCCTCTTTCCACGTCAGTTCCACCAATCAGGTTGCTCCCTTTCCACTCAGGACTGCTACTTTCGTCAGGCACCAAAAGACTGTATGATATGGGAAGGAGGCCCAGTGACGTCAAACGTAGTTTAGGTTCGTTTTCTTGTGGTTCAAGTGTTTCTTCTTTGACTTGTAAGTCTGCCTTTTTTTTACCATCGATACCCACATGTGAAAGTCTATTTGAAAAACGATTGTTTAGTTGTTCTTATAAAGAAAGTTCAAGGTTTGTCTTTTAAAAATATTTTTTAAATTTTTTTCTTCGGATAAAATTTTAATCCGTTCATCATGTTCATTTAAAAATAAAATATAAATTTAAACATTTTAAATGAATTAACAACTTGCATGTTTGCATTTTATGGATTACAACTCTTCACGAATGGGTGGCCAACTTTTTTGGGAAGAGTGTCACTATCTGATAAAAAAAAACTATGCGTGCCACTTCAAACTTTTCCAACAAACAAATGTTACTTAAAGGCTTATGATGGAATTTTTACGAAAACAACACATATTTAATGCAAATCTAAGTAGTGGAAATTTAAAAATAATAATAAATAAGTCAAAAGTATGAACTTAAGTTTTATTCTTAATTTTTTCCCTTCAGTTTGAATCAGTTAGGTTAGGTATAAAATAAAAATGAGTAACCAGAAAAATTTAATTCTGAATAATTATTAAACAGTTAGTATTTTTAATGTGATTTTTCAATTCGTAGATTTTTTACTGAGTCTTTTGCATTAGGATTAGTTCTCGAAGATGTTAACAAAATCAGGTTGTTTTAAGTGTGCATCAGTTTCTCTTTTTTCTCCAAAATCGAGACAAAAAAGCAAACGTGTGTTTACAAAAGATAATATATCGGTAGAAAAAGCTGAATCTCAAAGACTATCTTTATTCCTGAGTAGCAAGCACTCACTGAGCAGTTCACTGCTCTCTTCCAGATATTTTTATATAATCAGCCCCTCAAATTCCAGAATCTCACGAATGCACTTCCTTTTGAAAACCAACGCACACAACAGTCAGGGAGTATTGTCTACGTTATAATTTTTTATTGTATTTTAATTAAGTGTATTTAAAAATAAGTTTAGATGTTTTGTCTTGTCTAAGACAGCCACCTTTCAATAAAAGATTAAAAAATTAGTATTTATTATTTTTAATGTTTCAATAAGTCTTCGCGTGCCACTCTTACAACTTAGCAGTACCACGGGTTGGCCACCTCTGGTGTAAGTAATTGTTTCAAATACAACAACCCCACGGTCACTTAGTTATCACGACCAAATCTGAATTAATGATTTTGGATTAAGTCGTGTAAAGAATTAAGAAACCTAACGAAATGTTCTTAGCGATGAAACGAATGAGTGTGCAGTATCCATAGAAATTGATCAGTCCATATTATTCAACGAAGACACAATTTTGAATATAGTAATATTTAATATGACTGAACTTGCCGTCATGCGGCCTACATTCTACAAACAAGTTACACACTAACAATATTTACATTCTAGATACTGAGGTGCGCACAGCAGCGCCTCGAGTGGCCAATATTTCGGCACACACCCGCCGGTGAACAGAATGTTCACCCAGTAATTATCAAACAAAAATTAATACAAACAATTATTCAAACACAATTCTAACAAAGACTTAACACTGAAACAATGCTACTAATCAAAATTTAAATTTTCATATTACAAAGAAAAAAGTAAATATATATTAAATTAAACAAATATAATGAAATTTAAAGTTGACAATAAATCTTCAATTTACAAATTAGAAAATATTAGGCTACATACCTCAAGATCTCCAACAAATAAATTTAACAGAGATTAATTAATAATGTGCTATCTCCTAACATTAATCTGAAAAATAGAAACAAAATTAGTTCAAATATTATTCAAGTTCTAAAGGGTACAACAATTGAATGGGTTTTTTGAAGAGACCTTTAGAAGTTTTTACAAGACAAATCTAACATTATTGTCTCTTCCAATAAATATCTCCTTGATTATTCCAAGTTCCCACAATAATTTTGATTTTACATTTCCTTCAACCAGAACTATGTCATTTAATTTTAAATTTTTATGAACAGATGGTGTTTTAAAATGATTAACTGTTTTTAACTGGAGTAAATACTGTTCTTTCCAGCGTCTCCAAAGTTGTTTTAAAAGAAGAGTTCGGTAAGTCTTTCTTTTTTGTACGACTCTCTTGCCGTAGTGGCGTCGATCAGTTCAATGAAATGTATAGGATATTTAGAGTCACCATAACTAACTCGAGGAAGTGGGCCGGTGTGAGTGGTTCCGGCTCTCCTGGATCGTTTTCCACGTATGTCAGTGGTCGATGATTGACGATCACTTCTACTTCTGAAAGTATCGTTGAAAGTTCTTCAAACATTAGAGGGCTTTGCCAAGTATTTTACGCAAAGGATCCTTTATAGTCTTAACAAGACGTTCGTAAAATCCACCCCACCAAGGGCACGTTCAACTATGAACTTCCAGTGGATACCTTTATCTGCGACAAAATTTTGAAATTCACTGTCCTTCAAGATGTTGGCAAAATATGCTAGCTCCTTTTCAGCTGCTTTAAATGTACGAGCATTATCTGAGTATATTACTTTGCAATTTCCTCTACGAGCGAGGAATCTCCGTAAAGCAAGTAAAAAACACTTTGTGGACATGTCTGATACAAGTTCTAAGTGTACGGCACGAGTGACCGCACATGTAAACAAGAAACATAAGACTTATGAGTCTCTTGATTGTCCTTAACAAGTATTGCACTGTAAAATCAATTCCTACGATTTGAAA
>BMAO01025195.1:0-22404 GCA_019973975.1 Trichonephila clavata
TTTTTTTGTGATTTTCGTAAAATAAAGTTTTTGCGAAAAATAATATAAGCATTATTTTGTAACCTTTTTTCTTCAAAAATTGTTGTTTCCAATCAATATGTGAAAACTTGGAATTTTCAATTAAAAATTGAGCCCTCAAAATAATGAAACTTTAAAGACATTCTAAAGGCTTTGCGCATGCGCGAGAATCATTATTATTTTTTTTCCCCCTCTGTTTAACGCTCAGCGGCCAAGGTCAACTTGCTGTTGCAATATTTTTCCGTTATTGAAATGTGAGTGGGGATTTTTAAAAAGTCGCACTGTTCACCTACTCAGAGTTTTTTGGCGACGGACTTCGAAATTTTCAATTTAAAACTTTTAGAATCAGTGATTTTAAAAAAAGCCAAAAACATTTTTGAACAAATTTTAATAAACACTCAAAATACTTAATCAATCATTTAATAATTTCTTCTTTTATAAAGGTAATTGCATGAAACTTTTTCCCCCGAGTCGAATATTTCAAAAATCCTCACAATTTTACTCAAGAATTAAATAGTAGTGAAATTTGTAATTTGAAAATTTATACTTCCTTCTTTTTTTCAGCATACAACTATTTTTTAAAAAAAACTACATTTTCGTTTCCGGGAAATAAAAAATTGCAACGAAAGAATTGGAAAGCGAGTGGGTGATTTTCAAATTCACCCTGTTTGCCTATTACAAAAATTTTTGGTGACGGACCTCGAATTTTCAACCATTCTCAAGTGACGAGGACGACACCTGAGCTTTACCCATCTTTAAGAATTACCACACCACACCAACGCAAGAACAAATTTCGAAAAGGGAGTTTTTATGACATAGTTAAAGAAATCACTCACATCGCGCGCATACACACACAAGTGCTATCCTGAGGGAAACACGAATTTCCATGGGATGAAATTATCTCAGGAAAATTGAAAGATGAAGTGAGTGGTGATTTTTAAATTCGCACTGTTTGCCTATTCAAGGGTTTTTGGTGACGGACCTCGAAATTTTCAACCATGCTCAAGTGCGAGAGACGACACCTGAGCATTCACCCATCTTTAAGAATTACCACACCACACCAACGCAAGAACAAATTTCGAAAAAGGGAGTTTTTATGACATTGTTAAAGAAATCACTCACATCGCACGCACACACAAGTGCTATCGGCCTGAGGAAACACGAAATTTCCAGTAGGGTGAAGTTATTCACTCGGTAAAAGCCCGTGCAACGCCGGGCTAAGCGGAGAGGAAAGAAACAAAGAAATCAAAGTAATTTTGGAAAATAATATTGGAAGTACTGATTTGTGAAGTTGAGTGAATATTAACGTCCCACTGTTCAGCAACACGAGGCCTTTTAGGGACGGTCCGCGTAATTCTGAACCATGGTCAAGTGACGCGGACGACACCTGAGCTGGCACACCCCTCTCCTAACTACACACACACCAACGGGAGGACGTTTGAGCTCTCGACATACTTTACGTGCATCCGGCGGTCTCCAGTGGTACTAGGATCGAGAATTTGTGAAGAGAAGGGAAAATGTTAAGCAACAAAGCCATGACACGCACTCACATCGTACGCGTCAAACCCACAAAGTGTTGCGTTAGAATAAAAGGAGGAAATTAACATGGGGATTAAGTTATACCCTCGGTATAAGCCCGTGCAACGCCGGGCATGAAGCTAGTTGTCCATAAGAGGCGAATATGTATTCACGTGGTAAGTCTTCTATTTATTTTAGCTTTGATTTAAATATTTTAGGATTTATAAAGGCTATAACATTATAGTATTTTAAAATTATGGTTTTATTTATAATATAGTTAAACTTCTCTGAATACTGGCAAATTCAGGTGAAGGTTGGCTGCCAAAAAACTTTGTTTAAACCTGCATTCCTAGTTCCTAAGGCTGGGAGTTTGCTTTTAGTATTTCTGTGGCTAAATCTTTTCTATTATGACTATAGTTATCTTAGGTATATAACTAATTTTTAGTGTATTTTTTGAAATATATATATAAATTGCTTCACTGTATTTGTTTTGATGAAATTTATTGTAATTCATGTATTAAGTTTTCAAGGGGTCAAGATTGATTAATTTTATTCTTTTAGTGCTTTGTTCTTAGTCCTTTTTGCTTGCAAAGGTAGTTACTTTCTAAGAGCACTGACTTATGTAAGGTATGGTTGAGTAACATATTTTTCTTTGGAAAATATAAGGATATCAGTAAAGAGACACTAACTTGATTTTTCTTCAAAATGAATGTTTCTATGCACTCAAATCGAAAATTAGCAGAAGCATCCTGTATTTTACCCATTGCATTAAGACAAATTCACCTAATGTCTGAAAAAAACATGACTGTTTACAGTTTCTTTGTTAAAGGCTGTGTTTGTATGTCTATTGGGCTCATAATCAGAGACATTTTATTGAACGGTAAAAGTGGAAAGCAACGAACTTAGCTCTCCATTTATTTAATATAATGAGAAATAACTACGTATGTAGGTTTATTGATTATTAGTCTCAATATGGTAGTTGGCAGATACTTTTTTTTAAAGAAAAAGTAATTTTTGATTATTTAAAAATATTACCTTATACTGTTATTAAATTTTTTTAGTGCAAAAAGTGGGGGCGGAAAGATGAAAGTCAAACTCCATCAACAACATCAACCAAGTGCTGGAAGTAGTTCACTAGAGGTAATATAATTAGATTGTTTTATGCAAAATTAATAAAAATGCAAGAATGCATTTTTCTTTAGCTTCTATATGTTATGAAAATTTTATTTTCAGCAATTAGAAGCAGTGCCATTGCCCAATGTACCACTTCCCATATCTACCTTACCTACTTTCAGTTTTGCAAACAAGTCTGATAAAAACAATGATTTTGTTAATAAAATTGGAAAGAATTTCATTTTTGCTGATCCTATTGAAGTATTGCCTAAAGCTACACTAGTGCCAGTGCAAAACAATGTAAGTATTGATTGGAACTTTTTAATATGCTTCACAATATTAGTTTGTTATATAAGAGATAAAAAATATACACACAATCTTAATTTTCATTATATCTCGTGATAGTTAACGATTGAACAATCGCTCTTTTTACATTTGATATTTCTGGTACAAAAGCAAGGTGGAGGTTTATGTTGTGTATTTTTCTCTTTATTTCTTATGTAAATCATTATGTACTGCTACAATTATAACCCGAGAATCAGACCTTGGGAGAGTATAGATCTTTACATCAGAGGTACAGATCTTAGGTAATTAATAGAATAAACATAAAAATCATTTGAACTTGTTTACAAAATATTATTTAGTGTTAGTAAGGCATTTTGTAACATATTTATAATTTTTGCTTTTTTTAAAAATCATTTAACACAGTTTTTGAACTTTTAGTCAAAGTTAAGCAATAGGATCAGGTTTTGAAGAAATCGACTCTCAAGGAAAAAGGGGTAGGGTTACTGGGGAGCAGTAGTTAATTTTCTGTTTCTGAACTATTAGACCCTTAGACTTAAAATTTGGTAAGCATATTTCTTTTGTTGAAATAGGATTGTCTGAAAATAGTTTTTGCGAAAACTCAAAATCAGCTTGGAAAGAGGGTATAGTGATAAAAGATAAAGACTTCAATTTTAGGAATTCCAGTCCTGGGCAAAAAGAAAGTGTTTCAATGCAATTGGAAGCTTAATGGTAGGACTTGGATGTCAATAACTTAAAACAATAAATAGTTGTATAATGTCATGAAGTGTGCAGCAAATAAGGCTGGTAACTGCTAGTTAAATATATTAATCATTATGAAAATAACTCAGATTTATTTATATATATATATATATTATATATATATATATATATATAATATATATATATATATTATAATATATATATATATATATATTATATATATATATATTATATATATATATATATAAAGCAATATAAATATATACATGTACATAAATTAAGAAATGTAGATTATTAGAATATCCATGTTTCTATAATCTTAGTATGCGATCATGGTCACTAAGCCACTGTATTCAGGTTAAATTGCATATTTTGAGACTTGATCTTAAGGCCACTTAAGATTTGTGTGTAATACTGGGGTTTGATGCTCATTAAATCAATTTTGGCCTCAAAGCGCTTGCAAACCATGGTGTACGTGAGTACTAGGAAAATGAGGCACCTATAGGGATAGATTTTGACTTAAAATAATATCAGTAGCTATTGTTTTTCTCTTGGTACATTAAAAATTAAGTTGGAAATTACTTTAACCTCTCTTTTTTAATGTCTGTATGTATTTGTCTTTGAAAATATTGTCAATTACAATTGTGATGGTTTGAAAATTTGTGTAATGTGAGGTCATCATGGCTATCTTCGCTTAATGCTAAAGAATGACTCAAATTGTAATCAGTAGTTTAAATTAAGAAAGATGTTTTAAAGTCTATTATATTCTGGCTTCACTATTCTATAGAAAATGGTATAATATAATAAGATAAATTAGAATATAAACAGCATATTGATCAAATATGTATCTACATTTTAAAGGCTGTTGTGACCTGTTTGTCCACAATTGCAATAGTTATTGGGACATTTTTCTGTATAAAGTGATCTGAGCTAAGTATTAGGTAAAGACAGTTGTAAATTATTTTTATTAAATTTTTTCAGTAAGTTGTTTTTTTAAGTTAATCAAGTAGATGTTAGAATACAGGAAGTGTATTATTCAACATCTACAATTCAGTAGAATTCTATAATTAAATAAAATTAAATAAACTTGAATGGGATAAAGAAACTTATTTTCATATTTATGTTCTTTTCTAACTATATACATGATGTCAAAAATTTGATTTTTAGGTATAAGTAATAGTACAAATCTCCTTTAACTGGGTAATTATTGGAGCTGTTGCTGTGATAAAAAGAAAGATTTATAAAATTGATTTAAATTTTACTTGTCCATTTAGGCTGCCGTTTCAAATTTGGACTCCAGCTTACGCAAGAGCAATTCTCCTTTTGAAAAACAAGCTTTTACTTTTTCAAGTCCCATAGAACATGAATTGCCCTCTTTGTCAACTGATCTGTTTAATACTAGTTCATCTTCTACTACTACTTGGGAATGTTTCTCCTGTTGGGTCCGTAATCCATTATCAGAGTCAAAATGTTTAGCATGTGAAACAGCAAAAAGCTTACCAATTGGTATGTATGAGTTTAATACTTTTATCCAGTAAATATTTGAAATAAGATTTGGAATGAGTATTTGAAAATTTCTGTACACATATGTTTCATATGTAGCATTTTCAAGTTTTTATAGCTAAATTGGTTAATTGTTAGCAGTTTGATGTCAATGAAATTCAACAGAATTTATTAGTAGATGAATTAAATAATTATGTAGTAAGAAATTTTATAATCCCACTACAAAGATAAAAAAGTTTTTCATGGTATTTTGGTACAGATTTGTTTTTGAAATAAGAGATACTTAGAAAAAAGATTTTATCTAAGTAATTAAAAGTAAATAGTAAGTAGTTGAAGTAAAATAATTTAAAAAGAAATAATGATCTGTTGATTAATTTGTAAATGGTCGTTGCTTTTGATAAATCTTGATATTGTATCTTTATTATTATCAAATGTGTCAAAGTTTATAAAAAGTTTAAATGTATTGTAGACAATATTATGATACAAATAACTGAGATAAAAATTGAATAGAACACAAAAGAGTTGAATGGTATTGAATTTGAATGGTAGCTTGTATAAGAAGTTTTTAAAACTTGCAAAATGAGACTTTGAGAGTATCTAAAAATAATTCCTTGACTAAAATATCAGACCCTTTAGAAATTTTAGATTTTTCTTTAGTGCTATAATGGATGAAATTTAATCAATTTTACAGAAAAAAAACAATTTTTTAAATTAAAATTATTGAATTTTTGTATACTTATTATTCAGTTAAGTATCAGCATATTTAAAAAATAAAAGTATTTTAAAAATTCTTAAAATTGTTAATTTTTTTTTGATAACCCAATAAAAACTTAAAATAATTAGGGAAATCCATTTCAAAATACAGTAGAACATCGCTTATCCAAATGTTTATTATCCTCGGAGCGTCAAATATCCGAACCAAAGTCCAGATATGTATTTGAACAGTGTAATGCTCAACAGTTGTTTCGTGTGAAATCAAAAGTGACGGGAAAACCCAAGGTGAGGGATATTTGGGGAATTTCAGCTGTGTGATTTGGTAAACATCTGCATGGAATATTAGGTCAGTTTGTTTCTAAGTGAGGGGGTGTATACGTGCTCTTTTGTTGATGTGGAAACCTGGATGGCATGCAATGCAGAAGACTGGATTTCAAATGGTAAATGATGACGAGATTGGGACTTCTGTGCTAGAAGAATCCGACCCTGTCGACGATGAAACAGATGAAGATGAGGATAACAACAACGAAAGTAGTAAATGCGGACGCCGCCTTTTCTGCCTTAGAGACAGCTATAGAGTGGTACAAATAACAGAGTGCTGTCCTACTCAACTACTGCTGCTGAAGAGAATCAGAGACCTTGCATTGGAAAAAACGAAGGTGTACAATGGTACAACGAAAAATAAGTGATTATTTTCCCTAATCAAAGTAAAATTACGGCATTTTGCACCTATTTTGCTTTTTCTTCAAGCACGTTTCCCGCGTATGATGATTTTCAAAATTTGTATAGAGTCCAGAATCATATACTGCATGAATCGCATTCGATTTTCGGTTATCCGAACGGTGTCCAGTCCCAATTGATTCAGATTACCGATGTTCTACTGTAATAAAATAATTCATTTGAAGTAAACAAAATATAGATGACAAAAATTAAAACCATAACAAATGTACACTAAGTATTTTTTATTTGAATTAGAATTAGAAGTGTGTGTGAATCAGTGTGTACAAGACTGATGAGACGATGACAAGTTTCAAGTATAAGATGGGGTTTCTATTCAGTTTAGAAGTTGTAATATTAGATATTAGATAGTTCTTTTTGAGCAGTTTTCTTTAACCACTTGCACTGGCAAAAAATTCACTGACGCGTGTACCAGAACGGTCTTTTCTGTTTCTGTAACAATCGCATGATGACGTACATTCTACGCCGTGGGTGATTCTGTGACAAAAGCATTATGACGTGTGTGACATGTCTTTTCAGTGCAAGGGGTTAAACAGAAAAAATAATAAAGAAAATCCTGCCCTTCAAATGTGTTGAATGTGTGTGTATACAAAGACACATTTGATTTGATCACAAAGTATGTTAATTTTGAAATGAAGACATAACTTCAGAATTTTAAAAAATATATAAAAAAAAATCTTTATTGCAAGGGATTTGTGACATTTATTTTTGATATACCTCAGCTTTTAATGTTTATTCTCAATGTTTTTTTAAGATTTAGCTTTGTTGACAAAAGAATAAGATTTTTAAGTTTTTCCTTGTTTTGGAATTTTTATATTTGAGTTCTATACACTGAATGTATTTGTCAAAGCTGTCAAATTTTCAAATGAGTTTTTCTAGTGCATAGTAATGAAAGATGTGATTTGATGTGTACAGTTAACTTTTTGTATTTTTCCTGTTATATGATGGAAGAAAATTGTGTTGTTGTAAACTGCTTTACCATAACATGGCATTAATTGATCTTATAACTGTCTTTTATATATCTAGATCGACCAGAACCTTCCTTGCCAAACAGTGGTGCATCTGCTACCAAATTAGCAAGTGGATTTAGTAACAACTTTACTAATCTACCTTCAACTTGGGATTGTAGTTCATGCTGGGTCCGCAACCCTGTAAAAGAAAAGAAATGTCTAGCTTGTGGTGAGCCTCCTAAACAGACTGTTTCAATACCTATTACTACCATACCTTCTACAAAAATAACTAGTGGATTGAGTAATAGTCTTGCTAATTCTTCTACATGGGAATGTAGTGAGTGTTGGATTCGAAATCCTATGAAGGATTCTAAGTGCTTAGCTTGCGAAACTCCTCGACCAGGTAATTATTTCTATAAAAAAATTTCCTTTTAAGTGCAAAGTATTAAAATAAAAATTCCAATTCTTTGGAGTTCGTAGTTTATTTCTATCCTTTGTATGTAATCATAATGGTGAAGTTTTTGTATTATAATGGTGCCTCCTTTGGCAATTTGATTATTAAGTTGAAAGATTGTTTTGTTAATTCTACAGTTTTTCAAACCTATGCAGTAATTTTATTTGCATATGTGTGTGTGTGTATATATATATGTATGTTTTTAAGTGTATTTGTTTAGTAAAGTTTTCTTATTCAGTTGGGATATATTTTAATACAGTAAAAAAATTTAGATAAAACTTAAAAATATAAATTTTTCTATTTTACATGCAAATTTTTTGTAAAGATGAATTATAAAGCTACATATTATATAAGAAATATTGCAATTTTTAGGAAATATTTTAAATATGAAATGAAATTGTAACATGTTTTACATTTTGTATGAAACTTATATTTTTTTTGACACTTAAGATAGATGTTAAAAATTTCTATATTTTCCAAGTTCTACGAGTTAACATCTAAGTTTTTTTAATTATCAGTGGGCAAGAGTTAAGTCTTAAAGTTACTCAAACATCCAATGATTAGAGGTTAAAGCCCAGAACGGCTAGGTGCTCTGTTCATCCTCCAATGATATATTTTCCTATATACATTAAATTCAAATGAAAGTAAAGATATTATTTTACAGTTAGTATAATCTTAGCAATAATATAATTAATATTTTGTTAGCAATAATAAAATATTTCAGGCATATTACAGAATTTTGAAAATTTGTCAAGAAACCTTTGATTATATCTTGTTAAATTTTTGCGAGTAAAGTAATTATTTATCTATTCAATGATATTTTTACTTATTACATTTATAATTTGTCATCACTGATTGATGATGTATCTTCAAAATAAAATATAATTACCTCTGTAGAAGTAGCTTTTTTCCAGGTTAATAAGATAAGGTGAAAATATGTTTGAGAAAACGATTTTATTCAGAATTTATTTTTTAGCCTTAGACTTATTATAAATATATTAATGAAGTAAGTACCTATGAATGAAGTACCTTTTTCTTACTTAAATATATTAATGAAGTAAGAAATAGGGCCATTAGTTTGAGATTTAAACTACCAGTAAAGTTGACAACTCCTTTAAATGAAGTTGTTTTATGAATAGTTTTTAGTATTAAAATAATTAACTTAATTTTTAAGTATTTTTTACAATTACAAGGTTGTGAACTTTGTGTGCAACTTTTATCCATTGTGTTAAAAAAAAAGTTTTACTTGAAATTGGGTTAATTTTTTTTTCTAGGTGCAAAAGCGGATTCAACTTCTAAGAGCTCAAATGCAGAATTTGTTAGTGAAACTACAAAAAAAAGTAATTCATTTCTTCCTGTATCAAGCAGCTCAAACAGTGGGTTTAAAATACCTGATTTTTCTAGTAACTTATCAAACAAGACTGTGACTTTTGGAGGTTTCAAGTTACCTTCTCAACCTTCCTCTGAACTAAAATCTACAGGAGTAAAAAGCTCTCATGATGTGTTTCTAAGTAAACTTTCAGAAATAACTAATACTCCAATCTCAACCTCTAAAACTAGTGATGTATCAGTTATTGAAAGTGAAGCAGATTCAACACCTGTTACAAAAAGCAAAGCATCTGACTCTTCAAATATAAATGGACCTAGCAACATTTTGTTAGAAGTTAAAAAACCAAGTGTTGATAGTTTTGTTTTTAGTGTTGCAAAACAAAAAACAAACAGTACTTTCAGTTTTAAATCTAATACAACGCCCCCAAGTTTACCTGTGAAATCAGCATTTGATGAAAAGCCTGTAAGTATCAATTTAGGATTTATTGTTTTTATTTTTGAAGAAATTTTTGTTTTTGTTTTAGAGAATTTAATTTTGTGTATTTTTCAGGTTAAATAAGGATTTTATTTTGAATGTGTCTACATTATGCTGTGGATTTATTCTTAGAATCTAAAATCTGTGTGCAATGTTGAGACAAAATTTTTTTATTGGTTATTCTGCAACAATTTGTTCCAAATTTGTAGTTCAATTTAAAGAGAAGTAAAAACTATATTTTCCTGCAAAATAAGCTGATGTAAAAAATCAACTTATGTAATTTTATATGTATTCTCCATTTTTCATGGTTTTTTTTTCAAATAGAAAAACACTTATTTAAATCAATTTATTTAGTTGTCTCTTTCTTAATTTTTAACACTTATATATATCATTGAAAAGCTTAAGGAATCAAATAATTTTTTTTCTGTATATAATTATGAAATAACTTATAATATGATTGTACACCACTGTCTTTTCTGCTCCCCTTCCCAATTAAATTGGTAAATATATTTATGTTCCTCTTTCTCATTGTTTATTTTGCATTGGGTTTGGATTTCATTTATACTAAGGATATTTTCATGATACATTTTAAAAAATGGCATTGTAAAAAAGATGAGGATCTATGTCTGTCTCAAAACTCAAATTTTGTCTTTGTTTTCAGCATTTAACATATCTTCCAGCTTTTATGCATAGATCTTTGTGTATTCTCCCAAAATTTCCATCTACTGATTATTTTCTTCCCTGAAGGTTGTTATTAATCATTTTATATTCTCAACATTCGAAAAAAAAGTAGATGAAAACCGCAAAACTCATCGACATTAGGTTTTAAAAAAATTACGAAGTTTGTACCTTCTTTCTATATATTGTATTTCGTTAGCAAGGGGTTCTTAACTGATTCATAGGTGCTGTTCTATTAAAAGGGAGACATTTTTTATTTTTGATCTGTAGCATTTACTCATTTTGTACTATACATGTTTGTATTCTTTGTGCTTCATTTGGCCGACTAATTTGTTTTTGTTCTTTTAACAAAGGCAGAATTTACTTTCAAACTTATGAAGAATGTTACAAAAAAGGAATTAAATTGTATTTTTGTATCCCAGAAAGGGGGTAAATATGCTCTTTTGTGATGTGTGTCATACTGACATGCATTTCTCATGGTGACTGATACAATATTTTATGCATTGTTAATTAGTATAAATGTACAAGGGTTAATTTATCTGATGTGAGCTAGCTTTTAGTCAGTCAAAGTATAAAGGAAGGATCTTTTGCAATGGATTTCACTATTTGATTTTGCAAAATGGTTTAGCAATTGTTTAGCGTGTAATTTTTCTTACAGACTTGTCCCCCCTCCTTTCAAGTTTCAATGACTGTTTGAACCAAATTTTTATTAAAGATTAGAAATACTTAAAGGGGATAAAAGATTGTTGATGGTTTATAAACTAAACTCAGTGGCGTAACAGTCCATGAGGGCCCAGATCTACTGTGGCCATCTCAATATATGACCTTGGGCGGTGAAGTGCATGAGCAGATGTTCCACTAGTCAGTGTGACACAAAACCCCCAGTGTTTAGTTCCCAAGCAAGCCCTGGTACTCATTTATTGACCTTGCCCAGTCCAGGATTTGAACCCTAGACCTGTGGCATGGAAGCGTGAAATGCTATGACTCGACCACTTGGCTGCTGATGATATATATTAATATTTTTAATTAGCTTATTTAATATTCTTTGTAATCTCAAATTATAATGAAAATTTTGGATACATGTATGTAAAATTAAAATAAATAAAATATTTGTAAAATTTAAAAAAAAAAACATTTATATAAACATAAATATGATCTAATTACAATACATAATAGAAGTTTTAATAGAATAATATCTATATTTTTAAATTTTTGAAACATTCTCTACCTCACCCTCAGGCCACACAAAATTACTTCAACTCTTATCTGTTTTAAAATGTAAACCACTACTCAAAATTCATGGAAATGTGTAACTATGTGTACTAAAACATTTACATTTATATAGTCAAGTTTTACTTATATATATAACAAATAAGTGAATATTTAAATGTACTACTGAGAAATTGAGGGAAATATTTAGCAACAGTGCAAATATTCACTGAATGTGTTGAAATTAATATTCTTGCATCCAAGTTTTTGTAGATATAGTCATAAGTACTTTCCACAAAAAACCATTTTTTTGAGTATGCAGTTCTTGACTTTCAAAGGACTTCAGTTTTTAATAGCTGTTCTGCGAACAATTTGTTTTGTTTTTAGCAGATATAATTTTTTGGTGCAATTCATCCTCTAACAGCTGAATAAATCCTTTTCTTTGCATCTTTGTTTCTATATCTTTATAAGCAGTCAGTGCATTTATTGTAACGAAACCTGAATGTATTGTAAAGAATATACATTTAAAGGTATATCTGTTTTCAAGGCATCTTCACTGAATATTTCCAGCTTTTTGGTCAATTAATATCCACATCCCATTTAGTTTGATTATAAAATTAGTTTTATATATATATAAAGTCTTCCTATTTTTTAATCAATATCAGTGAGTGGAGGGAGCATACTCAAAATTATCATTTCTCCCCTCCTTTTACTCTTAGTACACTGAAGATTAGTATTTTTATTTGCATTTGTGTTAGTGTATGCATATTTTTTGTTCCAAATGTATTCTTCAAAAGATTTTGGAGTATCTCAGCTATTTTGCTTATAATCCCTATTAATCCCCCCCCCCTTCTTTTTCAAAATGTAAATTGATAGATTTAAAAAAAAACCCATCACAGAATGGAATTTTAACTAACCAAATTCTTCTATAATTTCAGCTATAAGGAATGAATATTAATTCTTTTTGCATCTTTAGCATGTAAAACAAGTAAGCTCTTTTATTATTATAACTGCTGAATTTGTAGCAAAACATGAATGTCTCATATATAACTATCTTCTGATGCTTTCAAACTGTTTTTTCTGTTACCAGAATTTTGTTATCTACAGATAAATTATTCATTATAAACAATTTCGATAATTTTATTTTCATCAGATGCAACATTTTATTGGTACATTTCTGAATAATTTGCCACTATGGAATTCATGTTCTCCAAACTTTAGTAAAAGGGCTGCTATTTCATTAGGTGTTAGGTTTTTTTCTTCATATTGTGCATTGTTTTTCTGTTAAAAGGCTTTATAGAATTAAATTTCATTATAATTTCCCAATTGCGTATTTATAATGAAAAAAGTCCTTATAATTTTAATGAAACCAACTAGCAATAATTTCAATACGTGTACTAGACTAACCATTTTTTTCAGCATGGAGGATAGTGATGACAAATTCCAAGGTCGGGAAAACTGAATAAATATAAGAAAATCTTGCATATCTTACTATGAAGTCATTATATTTTGTAAAGCTTTCTTGAAGCCTTATAATCAGTTTATAAAGTGAGCAAGTTTTTTATAATTTTCTGTATAGATGGAATAAAAATCACAGAAGGAGAGTGACTAAAAATCAGAATGTGTACAAAAATATTTTAGCAGCCTATGTCTTAAGAAAGGATTATATCTGGTATTCTAGTGTTAAGCAGTCTAAGAAAAGAGAAGTTGCTGCATCAATATTGGTATAGCATTGATGTATTTAAGATTCATTTAAAGTCAGGATATAAATATGTCTGTAACAAGATGTAAATATGTTTATTAAATGAATGTGTTGTTTATTATTTGTACAGTGTTCTCCAATTTTTGTTGTTTACATGATTTATATATTTATGCTCTAAATTTTTGGATCACAATTTGTTATTTTTTTTTTTGAGATTTAATTTATTGTCAAACATTCTTAAGCTGGTTTTTCCTCCCCTCTTAAGCTTTCCTTTGGAACTTCTCCATCTAGTTGGGAATGTGATACATGTTTAGTGAGAAATCCTGCAGATAAACAAAAATGTTCAGCTTGTGAAACATTAAAACCTTCAAAGAAGAAAGTGTCTGGTAATGTAACTTATATAATTTTATATGTTAAATGATTTGTTTAATATCAATGCATGGATAATTTTGGTACTTGTGTATAAACATCACAGCAAAGTTTGTTCCATATTAAAACAATAAAAGATTCTAAACTTTGAGGAAAAAAACCCAATGAGAGAGTCAGATTTTGGCACAAATTTTCCTGTGGTGATGCTAATACATGAGTACCATTTTTTTTTTTATGAAATGTTTATTCAATCTTTAATAAAAGATTGAAGTAACTATATTGAAAATTTGCCTTTATTTTGAGCATTTTTAACTAGAATCTTCATTAATAATTGAAAATTGGAACTTATTACTCTTATGTTATTTTATTTTTTTTATTAACTTTCTCTATAGTGTGTTAGATTTATTTTTGTTGTGTTTTTGTTTATTGTTAAGTTTTGTTGTGTTTAGTTATTTGTTAAGTTTTGATCATTAAACTGTTAAAAATCTTGTTTTGTATTGAGTATATTTCCCCCTACCTTTTTTAAAAAAATATATGCTTTATTATAAAGTTGGAAATGTTATTTTGAAAAAAAAAAATCTATCAATCTATCCATACTTAGGAATCTTTGATGTAAATCTTTTATCACTGACGTATTTTAACATTTAACAAATGATAAAAATAAATGATTTCTTTTCTAACTTTAATTTTATTTTCAACCAGACTTGATTGCATCAATTATAGCAAAACAGTCTTCCCCTCAAAAAGACTCTCAACCAAAAGACTCTGATGTCAGTGAAGAGAATACTACCACTACACCTTCTAATGTGAATGTTTCAACTACATCTTCAGCATCCTCCGTTACATTTTCAACACCTATTCCAATATTTAAAAGTACTGACAGTGTCGATGTTGTGAAGACAGCAACCGAAACATCTTCGGTTAAAAGTGTTCCAACACCTTCAACTGGCTTGAGTACTACAACTACAACAACGTTTAGTTTTGGCAGTACATCTGCTCCACTTACAGCACTAGCACCTAATTCAGCTTCTCAATCAAATGCATCATTTTCTTCTGATCAGATAACATCACCTGTAAATGTGACCAAGAGTCAAGATGTAACACCTATTTGTACTGTGGCTACATTCTCTATTCCTACCACGTCAAGTACTTTTTCTTTTGGAAGTTCATCTACACCCACAACACAGTCTAATCCATCCTCTGGGTTTTCATTTTTTGCTTCGACAGCAACAAGTACTGCTCCTACTACTACCCCAAGTTTGTTTATGTTTGGTGCATCTTCAAACACTTCTCAAACATCTAAACCAAGTAGTGAGTATATTGTAATTTTATTTATATTACTGATATAATTTCCTTCTTAAAAATATATTTTGCTATAACAATCTAGCTAGATCATTTTTGGGATATATATATATCCCAAAAATATATATATATATGATCATATATATATATATATAACTCAGTTTTATCCTAATGGGTCAGCACACAAGAGAAATATATAATTACCTCTTTTTTTTGGTATTTGATTTCTTAAATTTTTTTTGTTAATCTGCAATACTTGTAAGATTGTTGGTTGCATGTTACTCTACAGCCTTACTATGTGGAAGATTTTTTTAAAAAGTTGAGCAGTTTTCTAAAATTAATTCATTTATCAGAATATAATTATTTATTTAGATTTCATTCAGTCTTGGGAAAAAAGGAGCAATCCCCCCCCCCCCCTTTAAGGCAATATGGTACCATCTTCGCAATTTTTTTTTATTTTCAATATTTGATATTTGGTTTTAATTTTATTTTATAAAGGTTGATATAAAATAAGAGTTCCATATAAAAAATTTTAAATTTGTTGCAAAATATTTGTGAAATCTAAATTTTTTTTAGCTTTTTTAAATCCCTAAAGCTTTTTTAAATGTCTCTTTTCTTTCAAAATTTTTTTTCCAAGTACCTTATAATATACTACATAAAACTGTGCATGTTTTTTTTTCTGCTGCTGCTCTTTAATTTTTTATTAATTTTTTTATAATTAAACTTCCAAAAATTCCCAAAAAAATATTAATTTTGATTTTGAAATTTTTTAGAAAAAGTACTAAACACACACATGTTAGAGCTAATTCCATGCACAGTTTTAGAAAACATATTTCAGAACATGTATAAAAAAATTTCAAACCCATACTTCAATTATCAAAAAAGCCTTAGGGTTTTGAATAACAGTATATATATACAAGAATTCAACATGGAGAAATATGAGTTTGAAGTTTTCATTCCATGAATAGCGTGATGTAATATTCATCGAATAGTCTGAAACTTTTATGAAATGTTAAGGAGCTTATTTAAAACTACTTACCATAAAAAATTGCACAAATGTAGAACAATTAAACAGTATACTGCCTTAATGAATATATAGAAAAAAACGAATGAAAGATCAGTATTTCATAAAACTTTATCTTAGTAATTATAAAAAAAATAAATACACACACTTCAGAGCTAATTCCATGCTCAGAGCTAATGAACATGTACAAAAGTTGTTTATGCCTTCATTTTTATTTCCATGATTTTAAAAGCCTTCGCATGTTAAATATTGTACACGAATAAAAGCAAAATTAAATAGCAATTTATAGGTAAAATACATCAAAATCTAAAAACTGTATTTGTGCATTTGCTTAAATAAATATCTTAAAATATTTTAATAATAAAAGTGTTGAATCTCGCACACATGGGATATATATATATATATATATCACCAAAAACAAATATATAAAAATTGGAGAGTTTTTCTATTCTTCCGAATTAAATTTTTAATTATCTGAGTTATCAAAATGAGATTTAGTATTTGTGCTTTAGGAGAATTCGTTTTGAAGTTTTAATTTCATTCATACTAATATCATAAAAAGCACGCACAACTTTTAAATCTTGACCAAATCCATTTGATCTTCCAGTAAATAATTCACAAACTAGAATTTTTGCATGCTTTGCACAATTCTTTCTTAAAATGATTTATTACTGCATATATAATGTCAATCCCATTGATGCGCATTAGAAAAATAATTAATTCATTTTTATCAGGTTTTTTTAAAGCAGATAATCTGAAATGTAGGTGTGGTAGTTGCTGTTTAGCATCAAACATTGCTCCATTACTTAATGAAAAATACAGGTAAAGCTTTGAAATTTTGCAGGCATATTTATAAAGATTCGGGGTATCAAATAAGCCAATAAAATTTTTTTCGACAGTTTAATGATTTTTAGGGTACCATATCGCCTTAATTATGTATTTGTATTTAAATTTTATTAGACTTATGTATATGTTCAAGTTATATAGTGAAGTTTTAAATTTCTAAATATTGTGAGACGACAACAACAACAAAAAAACTCTTTAATTTGTGTGAAAAGTTTGATATTCATTTAAAAGTGAACATTGAGGAGACAATCTTAAATTGTAATATAAAGAAAAATATTAAGTTTTATAAATGCTTTCAAATCTCCCCTGATTAGATTGGTTGCTCTAGAAAGCTATTAGGATAATGCTGTCAAAACATTCTTGCTTTTTAAAAATACAAGAATCAAATGACATTAAAATTTCGTTAAAAAAAATTTAGAGAGGAAATACAGAAATTTCTTTTCCCACTTTATTAATTTCATGCACATTCAATTTGTGTGTATTTGATTACTTTTATGTATGTATAAGTCTCTTTTTTTTTCTAACTCCTTGAATAAAACTTTATCAAAAAAATCTTTTAGTGATTCATTAATTGTAAGATCACAAAAATGAAATTTTATAGTTTTTTTAAAAAAAAAATAATGTTTTTTTTTTAAAAAAATATATTTAAAGGTTTGTTGAGCAAGTTCATTTTATTTTTATTATCTAGTGTTAACTTTGAAAAGATAAAATGAAGAAAAACTTAACTTTATTATCTTTACATTTTCTAAACTTCAGTGTAACAATTAAAATATTGAGCAATTACAATTTTAACTTTGTATTAGTTTGAATATATTTTCATTAAAACTATGTTTTATTAATATTTTGCATTTTAGTTGTTTTTAATAAGAAAACCACCTTATTTTTGTATGTTTTGAGTTTCTTATAACTATCACTATAATTCACTTTCAAATTTTTTTTTTATTATTCTGTATAACAAACCTAGTAGAATAAATTACGTTCTGTATTTGAATCCAAAACGATCAATCTATATTATCAGTTCCAGAGAAACAGCCCTCCCAACCAAAAAACTCTGAAGTCAGTCAAGAAAAAACTACTCTACCTTTTGGTGCGAATGTTTTACCAACATCTTCTGAGTCGTCTTTTACATTAGCATCTACTCCAATATTTAAAACTAGTGACAATATAGGTGCAGCAAAGGCAGCAACTGAACCACTTTTGATTAAAAGTGTTCCAACACCTTCAACTGGCTCAAGTACTACAACTAATACGTTCGGTTTGGGCAGCACTTTGGCATTTTCAAGATTACCGTCTAATTCTGCTTCTCAACGCACTGTATCTTTTTCTTCTGGTCAAGCACCACCTGTGTTAAACGTAACCAAAAGTCAGGATGTAACGCCTGTATCTTCTGTGGCCACATTCTCTATTCCTACCACGTCAAGTACTTTTTCTTTTGGAAGTTCATCTACGACTACAACACAATCCAATCCATCCTCTGGGTTTTCATTTTTTGCTTCAACGGCAACAAGTGTTGCTCCTAGTACCACACCAAGTTTATTTGTGTTTGGTGCATCTTCTAATACTTCTCAAACATCTAAACCAGGTGGTGAGTATGAGATTTATTTTTAAAGCTGATGTAATAATCTTAAAATTATTTTGCAGCCATGTAGCTAGATCATTTCTGTGGTCTCAATAGGGCAGCAAGAGAAAAATAAAATAATCTATTTGTTAATATTTATTTTTAAGGGGGTTTTTTTTGTGTGTCTATGATTGTTTTGTATAATCTTTAGATGGAGTCAATTCATTTATCTGCAAAAGTCGAGCAAATTTTTTAAAAATAGTTTTTTTACTGTTTGAAGTATCTACCTTATGTTGTAGAAAAGTTGCTTTATTTGTAAAAATTGATATTTATGAGGCGAAAAAGAATATTTCTAAGAGCAATAAGCAAAATAATATGAGATACAACATAATAGCTAAAGTGTAAAATTTACCATCTTTTATTTGTGGCATGCAGTTTAACACAGGGCAGTTTGTTGATACCATGCCTAAACGTTTGCAAAAAGAGAATCTCTTTACTATCAAAAAAGAAGAAAAGAAGATTTTAAATTTGGTTTTGAATATACAAAGTCAGTAAAGGCTTTGATTATCTCACATTTCTCTTGAAATGGGAAGGAATAAAATTGGGGAACAATGTAAAAATCTATTCACACTTTAAAAGAATGTTTTAACATTTAATATTTATTAAGGATATTCCATTTTTTATCCCACAATTTTCCAAAAGAGGAACTTTAATATCAAAACAAAGCCACCCTCGATATTTTGAAAACTATGACAGCATTTCTTTAAAAAAAAAATTAAACTTACAAATGTTATGTATATACCTGTTCAACATATTCCTGCTAAGGCCTCTGATATATCACCTATGGACAGTTGGAACTTTTGGTCTGCTGAAAGGTTTTTCTAAACATAAACCTTCCATATTCTATTGAGTATAGAAAAATTGACTGGTGATTTGTGGATTCTTCTTCAACTTTTTTTTCTTCAAAAGAGTAGTTATGTTTACCTTTAGGATTTGTGCGTTTAAGCACTTATTGGAAACTAAGAATTCAAGATTTATCTAATTTGAAGAAAGATTTGCCAACTTCTGCATTTTTGCCATACTCTGATATATCCCCCCCCCCCCCCCATAATTTAATATCATTCCCATTCAATTTATATTAGTTTTTTGAACCAGCTGTAGATAACCCTTAGCATAGTTACCAATGCAATTCTGGATCTTTCTAACTGTATTCTTTTTCAAATTAAAATTCACATCATTACTTTTTAAGATATATCTCTACTGTTTGTCTGTTTTTAAGTAAATTAACATATTGTGCATGTTAACTAATTTTTCTGTGATTAAGTATTCACATATTTTTGAAAAAATTAATTTTTCACGAAAAATAAGAAAATTTCTAAAGATTGTGTTCCCACATATACAGAAATGTTTCTTCACTGTTGACTATATATGATTTCATTATTAGCTTGTTGGTATATGACAATAGTTTTGACTCAGTAAAATGGCATGCCAATACATTAATACTCCCCTTTTTTAATCAAATTTTTATAGTTTTTAAAAAATTTTTTTAGCTTTGTTAATACAGGATATCTTAGATTTAAAGAAATAATGTATTCTAAAATAATTCTATAAAATGAAACTTTAAATTTTAAATACTATGTGGAATAAATAAGCTGTTTTTAATAAATGTTTTTTTTTTCCTCCTGTATTTTTTTTGTGTCCAGGGTTTACTTTTAAAGGAATTAGTGAAGATAAACCTAAGCCAGTATCTTCAAATTCTCTAAACTTCAGTGTTCCAGCAACCACTTCTACTACATCTTCTATATTTAAATTTAATGCTTCTGTTCCTTCTTCTACTGGTGGTTTTGTTTTTGGAGCTGTGAAGACAGAACCTGGAACAGTGAGTGCACCATCTACAAACTTTGCATTTGGCTCAGGTAATTACATTATTTTACATAATTTAATGTATTTCTACAAATAATTTTAAATATTTTTCTTTTCAAAATATGTTTTCATCCTCATCTACGGAAACAGTTTATAATTAGTTTTTTGTTTTATAATATAATTTTTTAAAAATAACTTATTATTTAACTTCCAGAATTTCATGAATAAATCATTTTCCTTTGTCATGTTAATCTCTTATTTTTCAATTGGCAATCCCTATAAAATATAAGGTTTGATAGTGTATTGTTTATCAGTAATTAAAAAAATTAAACATACAATTTGTCCCTTCAAAAGGGGGGGGGGTCAACATTTCAACAATGATTATGTAAATACATTTCGAAAGAAAATTGGGATGTAAAGAAATTCAGAAAAATATTTAATTATGTGTAATTTATATATAGTTTCTTTTTTTTTCTCTCTCAGTGATAGAAATGAAATAAATGTTGAAGAATTATAAATTTAATATCTATTTTAAAAAATGAAGGTGGGGCTTTTAAATTAACGGATTTCCTATTAATCAATGAGTCATGGACCTATTTGCTGAAAATGTAAAAATAGATTCCCTTTCAAATAATATGGCTCAAGAATAATTAATCGATGAATAAAGAATGTGACAATTTAAATTTAAAGAAAATTTCTCTAGTTGATGGCTGGGATTGAAACTGGAATTTTCAGATTTAATTAACATGATAATAAATTCAATTTTACCATCTGGTTCTGCATATCTGTACAAAACAGCTCTTTTCTCCATGAAAGTTAAAACTAAATACAGAAATAAAGTGATTTAGAACTAGATCTTCAAATTACAATAACAGAAGGTATCAAACTGCTTCTTCCACTATTACTAAATAGATACATTACTGACATTAAATTCTAATTCAAAAGATAAATTTCTGATTCAATACAAATGTATCAATATTGTTTCAAGTAAATTATTTGATTTTTTGACTGTATGAATACATACTATTTTTATGGATTTAACTCGGAACTTTCATCTTTGGTGTGTGCTGTTAAAAAAGTTTGAAGATCATTGTTTTGGAGTTAAAAGAAACATCCATAGGTTTCAAAATACTTGTTTTGTACGCACCATCTGGTTAATTATTGGGGGGGGGGTCAGAATGAATTTTTTTTAAGTACTTGTTAAGTCAAGCATGTGCTTTGTCTTAAAAAGTTTATTAAAATCTAAACATATCAATTTTAACTTATTTAAGCAGGTACTGCTCCAGCAACAAACTCCACATTTTCAGGATTCCAGTTGAACACATCAGCAACTCCTGCTTTTCAATTTGGCACTCAATCTACTGGTGATACTGCTCCAGCTCCTGCTTCAGGATTTGGAACAGGTTTTGCATTTGGTAAAAGTGACACAACTAACCAAATTCCAACAACACAGGCCTCTACAACTGGTTTTGGTGTAAACACAATGCAGCCTATGTTTGGTGGGTCATCTGCTCCAAGTTTTGGAAAAACCGATAAACCTGCCTTTAATTTTGGAATGCCACAGAGCTCAAGTACACCTGTCTTCCAGTTTGTGGTGGGTTGATTCTTCATGTATAATATAAATATTTTTATTTGACAAAGGAAAATGTTCTTCAGTAACTTAAGGCATTTTTTGTTTGGTAAATATTTATTTTCAGTTTTTATATCTGCTAACTATGAAATTACCGGAGAAAAATAAATTGGAGTTACTACGGAGATATTTGTTTTGACATTTATAATAAGCTTTTGCGTACTGAAGTTTCTATCTTTTTTTGAAACCATGTATGGCAAATGTAATTTATTAGAAAAGGAAATCAAATTATGAAAAAATAGCATGAAAACCTCTTAAGAGGGATTTAAGATTATATTATGATCTGTTATTTTTTTAAAGTAAAAAAGTGGTTCTAATTTCTTGAAATGGAATTTTTTAAAAGATCTATAAAATAAAACTCCATAAGTATGTAATTTAACTAATAAATTTCCTGAAGCATAAAAAA
>BMAO01025196.1:0-90656 GCA_019973975.1 Trichonephila clavata
CCCACTGACAAGATGTATGAGGCCAGCCTGAGAGCATCTGTCACGCTCGAGGATGAGTGCTAAATAGGGTTTCTGATTTCCCGGGTTTTGCCATTCCCGGGAATGTCCGGGAAATCCCGGGAATGCAATTGTCGTTCCCGGGGTTCTCGGGAATACATCAAAATTTTAAAAAAGTTAAAAACAAGTTATTTTTAAATAAAATCAATAATAATTTTTAAATAAGGATACATATAAATTACAAAATTAATTCTTATTTATATAATAAGCTAAAAAGTACAAAATAGGATTTCAGAAAGCATAACCAGGCATGGAAAAAATATTACAGATAAAGATTTTGTAAATTAAAATCTCGGGTAAAAAATTCACATTTGAAAAATAATTACTAAAATTAATGTTCCTTTACTGATTCACTGCGTTTGAAAATTAACTAGTCAAAGCTGAATCAATTATTTCTCTAATGTTGCTCTACTAAGAGATAAATATTAATATATACTTGAAAACTCATTTGCTGCTGAAGTGCGGATTATGTACGTTTAACATATTAATTATTGTATTTAAGATATTTTATTTGTTTTACTAATTTCTTGTTTATGGAATTGCTGTGTTATTGTTACATAAATATAAACAAATATTAATATAAGAATGTCACAAGCGAAAGTTAAGTTTAGAAAAATAATAAATAAGAAAAATTGCTCGATTTCTTATAAAAGTATTTCCCCCCAAACAGTTTTTGGGTTCATTCCCTTCTTCAAATTGCTGATTCAATTAAATAGCTCATAATAAAAACAAGTATCCGAAAATTAAAAAAAAAAGATTAAATAAATAATAGTTTTAAGTATTAGTACTTACATTATCCACGTAAATCTAGATCTTGGAACTTCGATCACATAGTTCTGGTTGGCAACGAAATGCGATTGCTTTAAAAACGCAAATATTTCTTGTTAACGAAGCTGGATACACCGGTTTGTGGAAAAATTCTCACCCCCAAAGTTTTCATATTACACTCTTACCCCACAGTTGGGGTAGCGAACATTCTTTCGTCCTGAAGTTCGGGTGAACGATTGCAAATTGCCACAGTGGGTTCAGTTAACGATGTCTGAAATAGAAATCTAAGGTTAAGTTAAAAATAGCTACCCCATAGATAATTCAAGCCCCGTGTGATTCCCGGGAAATCCCGGGAATGGAAAAAGTAAAAAAATCTTATAATTTCCCGGGAAAGAAACCCTAGTGCTAAACCCTATCTATTATCCACATACCAATGATGAGTGAGCCTTCACCAAGCCATCATATATTTTATAATTTTTCAGCGAGGATAATTTTGGAAAGGTAAGGGCGGGAAAAAAGAAGAAAGTAGGAAAATTACAAACCTTCTTTGCTAATTTGTCCTTCATTTCATCGGCATAGAGGTGACATGAGATAGAATTAACTGAAAATGAATTTCGTGTAGCTACGATATAAGTTTCAGTTTGGTTACAATAGAGAAACTGTGTGTGTGTGTGGTTTTGTCCTCAACAAAGAAGGTGCGAAAGGAAGAATTGCTTTGGTGTTAGTGTGTGATGGATGAGCTGTCTCATCCATCAGTGTATCAGTGTACTAGAGTTAGAAGGAATATTAGTCACAGTCAAAATACAAGTCAAATTTACAAGTCTCAACAACCTAAGAAACCTGAACAACCCAAGATTAAGAAATGCACCTTAAACTAATTATGGGAGCAAAAGCGAGGAAAACGATATAAGTAATATTTAATTATAAATTTTTAATCACTTTGTAACCCCCCATGCCTACTCTCGGACCCGGCTAGAAGTGTGGGAGGAACTAATTGATCAGACGACATAATTCACTAAAATTGTTTATTTGTCAAAAAATTCAACACAGACACACTAATAATCCAATTAAGACAAATTTGATCAATACTTAGAAGACAGAGGTGAGACCATGTTAGCGTGGGGTAATCTTTACGGACATTCAATTATATTCCTACGATAACTTATACAAGCTCGTTTTACCTCGGACGCGCACTAATAATTTAACTCTCTAACTTCTACTTAAAATATGAGCACAGTACCTGAACTCTTGTAATTCTTTATTCCTTGTCTGAGGCCTTGAACACTAATAGTCGGCTTGTTCACTTCTCAGTGATTCCAATTTCACACGTCCTACACTGTTTACGATCTACGGCCGGATTGCTGGCTTCTCATTAATTCACTTCACATCCGAGCTATCCTCACTTCAGTAAAATTCAATTCTCACTTTAATAATCTTAGATTCTCAATTCACTAACTCTCAAAACTCGCGAATACTTAATATACTTAATTTGCATAATCACGTTTTCTTAACTTCGGTGAAAGTTGGTTGAAATAACTCTTTCCCTTAAAGAATCCCCAAGGAGTTAGAGGCCGCGTATAGATCCGTCACAACGTACTTTAAGAATGCCTTAGCTATACACATTCCAAATAATCTAAGATACGTTCTAATTTGATCTACTTCAATCCGACGCTGATCCAATTTAAATATCTAATTGGCAAATCGTCAATCTTAAATATTAAGCAAGTAATCTACGGAACGCTCTTGCCTAGCTTTCTATTCCTTTACGTGAATCACTCACTGCTATCATTTAGCTCCGGGGTGGGCATTAAGTCGATCGCGAGCGACTGGTGGACCGCCAAGACACTTTTGGGTGACCGCCTTCACATAAGACCTTAGACGCGCAAACTAAAAGAAACACAGGGGTTATCAAATTACTGGAAACACCCTTGAATAAAAGTGATATTTTTGAATGCACTTTCGTAAGCATTACAGTGTAATAATAGCTACCAGATTTTTTTTATAAATAGAAATGTATATATCCCAGTAGTATTCGGGGATATTAGCTTTATTGGAGTTATGTAAGATCCATTATTCCCATTATTATGTAAATCCCATTATTCTTCTCGGTTAGAATGGTCTGAAGTTCTATATCATTTGCTATTAATTCACTTCTGAAAACCAAGCATAAATCCGGATTAGGCTATTTAAAAGTCAATTTTTCCTGAGGGTATCAATATACATAATCTACCTGCTTGGTCAGATATTTTACTGCCATCAATATATGTATCTTAATTGCGTTTTACATATGTTCTTAATAACTTCCAATGCTAATTGTCTAAGGTGAACTGGGATAAAATCTTTCTTAATAACAAAAGAAGTAAGGTTATAAATATAAATGTAAATGATTCAAAGTAGAATTAGTTTATGATGTAAATTAATTAATTAACTCATTAACTTCTAAAAATAAGTTCTTCATTATGGAACTTGATTCTTTTGCAGAATTTGGTAGGGAACGCTATTAATAAAACCAATGGTTCAAATTTTATTTGAATCCACTGATTAGTCTCCAAAAATATTCGAAGAAAACTGTTAAGGAACCATGTGCTAGAAATTTTAATAAGGAATTATTCATATTGGTTGCCTCTTTTCTTAAGTGTGATAAGTAGATCGATAATTAGGGACGTCTTAAGGCATGAGCCAACTGGGCCCGGGCCCAGGGCATCGGCCACAATGGGGGCCTCGTCTCGTTCTCAACTCACCCGTAATAAGATCATGATTCGAATATGTTCAACGGTCAAGTGTTTTTTCCGGTTGTATTCTCCAAAAAACTGGGAGTTTCGGACGATGTGTCGACTAGCTACATGTGATGACCTTCGTCCAAGTATAAGCCTAGGCCTATCTCCATACTCCTTCAGTCAAAAGGCGGCAGTTGATTAGGCCGGTTTGTGCGATTGTAAGTAATGCATATTTGATTGTTTCGGGTTACTGTTTGTACGAGTATTTGAGAACGTATGGTATGTTCTGTCTACTTTTAAGGGTCATTTGCGTGCAGGCCCTGGGCCTACTGTTGAGCAGGGCTACAGAGCCTACATTTTAGTAGGGGGACAGTGCCTACATTTGCGTAAGGGCCCAAGGCCTACTTTTGCATAAAGCTCAGGGCCTCAAGAAGTCTTAAGTTTTCCTTGTTGATAATCAAAGCATATACATGACATTTTAACGTGTAAAAATCGGGAATCGTAATCGATTTATTTCTTGAATTATTTGACAGAATTATACAAAGCTTTGGATTTACGTATTTTAGTAGATTTGAAATACGTGATAGTTTTTTGGCATGTAACAATTCACATTTCTCTATAACAATATTTAACAAACTATACATTTTTCAAATTTTTATTATTTTTAATTTTTTCACATTTTTAAAGTTGGAAAACATTTTTTGAAGCTAAATATCAATGTTCATTAAGCAAATTAATTTAATCTATTTCTTCCTCAGTGGCTCGACAGCCCAGGGTGGGCCTTGGCTTTCTCAAGAAGCCTTTTCCACGCCAGCCTTCTTCCTGCTTGTGTTCTCCAATTCTTAGTTCTCAAAACTAGGAGATCTTTTTCTAGGCCTTCAATCCATCTAAGATTTGGCCTGTCTTTTCTTCCTGTGCCTATTGATTGGGAATTGAAGACTTTTTTAGTGGTGCGGTCTTCGTCCATTCTGACAACTTAACCTGCCCATTTAATTCGTTGTATTTTGATGAAGGTAACAATGGCAGGTTCTTTATATGATTGATAGAGCTCGAGATTTGATCTTTTTCGCCACATTCCATTTTCCTGAATTCCTCCAAAAATAAATCCTAAAATGTTTCTTTCGTAGATACTTATCATGCTCTCATCTGTTCGAAACATGGACCAAGTTTCACATACACAAGTTAATATTGATCTTAAAAGACTTTTATACAATAGAACCTTTGTTTTTCTTTTGATAGAATTCGATTTCATATATAATCGTGTATTCCGTTAAGACATCTTTTAGCCATAGTAATTCTCTTTTGGATTTTAGTAGTACCAATCGTTTCTATTGTTAATTTCCGAACCTAAATAAGTGAAACTGTCAACAACTTCAAAATTATACTCTTCAATTTTAAAGTGGGAATTGTTAAAACATTATTTAGTGCAAGGGATACATTTGGTCTTATATAATTAATCTATTAAATATACTAATTTAGCTCCCTTTGATCTTTTGAGATTGATATCTACAGGATGCATCAGTACAACTGTTGCAAACTTTCAGGACAGAGAGATAAAGTACTCCAAGACAATGGAAAATCACATAAGAGTGCACGATCAGAAAAGTTTTCCTAGCGCGGTAGTAATGATACAAAACACAAGAAAGAGAATACAAGAATAAGAGGAGAAAACATGCGTATTACTCTTAGTACCGCAAAAATGCTGGGAAGTCTTTGGTTGGTGCACGCGATAGATGGCGCAACTTAAACTGAAACATCAGATAACGGTGCATGCAAACACACGATTTTGCTTCCGCACTCGCTTAGAAACTTCATTTCGTCTTCCGACACAGTGGCAATAGGAAGAAGTATTATACAAATACTGAGCTCGCTGATATGCATCTGGCACTTAGGCCGCTGATTGCAAGGAAAGAGTCGCACAGTGGTTGTATCCTCAAAGTAACCCCGGGAGGCAAACTCCCAGCCATGCCTTCTTTGCTGCTTGCACCAGAGATTGTCCGATAGCAGATAGTTCCTCGTGGACAAACAAAACGTGAGCGAAGAATAAGAACGCCAAACAAAGAAGACACTGGAATGAAACTGGTACAGAACAATTCCAGTACCAGTGTTCGGGCTATCGACAGTCATGTCAAGATTTCCCATGTGACCGTTTGGAGAATTCTGCATACTAACAACGTCCATCCCTATCAACCCGGCATGCACCCCTATTGTCCTTTTTTTTAAAATTGTCATATTTATTTAAATATTTATTTTAAGGATAATAAATATTTTTTTCTCCTCATGTACATGCTTTTGCGATATTTATAGGTAAAAAATACATTTAAACCGCATGCAGAATCTTTTTCACTAATTGTTTTCCTTTCTATTTAATGGGTTTTCCTCTTCTCACTTTGTAACTACGTATGGGTCAAAACTTGAAAAGCTTTATTCTCACATTTCAAAGCACTTAATTGAGCTGAAATTTTCTATACACATTTTTTTTGGATGACAAATACGACAATTCAATTATAATTAATAAAAGTTAAATGATTAAAACTGATTATTTAAAGAATTACAGATAGGGCCACGTTTACATCATTTTTGGCAATCAAATTTGGCGACCATGTTTGCGACTTGACTCAAAATTTTAAAAGCTTTTTTTTTTCATAACTTGAAGCTCTCAATTGAGCTGAAATTTTTTATACACGATTGTTGTGGATGACAAATACGATAATTTAATTATAGTTAATAAAAATTAAATAATTAAACAAACAGGGATGTCTTAAATCTTCTTTAGGCCCTCGTACAAACAATAACCCGAAACAAGTAAATATGTATGACTTATAATTGCACACAAACCGGCTCGACCGACTGCCGACTTTTGATTGAATGAGTAATCATAGTGTATGGTGGTAGGGCTAGGTCTATACATGAACAACGGTTATCACATGTAGCCAGTTGACATATTGTCCAATATTCCCAGTTTTTCGGAAAATTCAACCAGAAAAAACCCTTGACTGTCGAAATTATTCGAATCATGATCTTATTTAGCCCTAGTCGAAAACAAGACGAGGTCTCCATAGTGGTTGAGGTCCTGGGCACGGGCCCAGTTGGCCCATGCCTCAAGTCGTCCATGAAAACAATTTATTTAAAGAATTACAGATACAGCCACATTGGCATCATTTTTGGCGACTTGGATCCAAACTTTGAAAGGCTTTTTTCTGACATCTTAAAGCACTCAATTGAGGTGAAATTTTCTACATGGGTTGTTTTGGATGACAGTATGATCATTTAGTTATATTTAATAAAAATGAATTCATTAAAGTTGATTATTTAAATAATTAAATCGTGCTCATAATTCCAACAGTTGAATATTGAAACCAGAAAATTAAACTATCCCCTCGTAAAATTAAATTATTAAAACTAATTATTGAACGAATTCAATTTGACTCAAAGTTCTCTTTCGCTCTTAAAATTTAAGGTATGAAAAAAAATTATGTCAAGCAAAGTGTGAAGTTTGAAAGAAAAACCCTTGTTTACATTTAAAAAACTCGTTTTTTACTGGTGTTTTGATGCAGATTTAATCGATAGCTATTGGACCATTTTATAAGCAAATGGCTATTGTTGGTGGTTTTAAGATGTATTTGTGTTTCTGGACCATAAATATGGGAGGATTGTTTTGTCTATCTTTAGGAGACATAGCCTCAAGAAAGAAAATTTTTTTAAAAAAAATAAAGTCTCTATCAATAATAAACAGTTAAAGAATTATTGTATTTCATAAAATCAATATATATTGAATTTGGAAAAGTTTATTGCATTGATTATCATTGTGCAGTTTGTGTTTATTTCGCACACATACGATTTAAAATGCAAGTGTAACATGTATATTGTTATTCAATGATTTGTTGTAGTTGTCGTGCCCTTCCCGAAAGGAGAGGATAAATGTTGCCAGAGCCTGAGACAGGTTGGACTTCTATATCCCACTCCAATTTTGAGGGAGAACACCCTGGGGGATGGTCAGAGGCCCCGTACCTCTGTGCCTCTTCCACTAACCTCACGAGAGGACTTGCGGCCAGACGGCTATTCACAGTAAGGCAAAGGCACTATATATTTATTGTGGCAAAGGCACTATATATTTACAAACATCCTTGCCTTCTCCGGAATTCGAACCCAGACCCTACTGCACCGCGGTCAGCGTCACTAATCATTATATCAGATGGGCGACAATTCAATGATTTAAATGTTTACATTTGTTTGGGATTATTTACGTAATATTTAATATAAATTATACATTTTTATATTAAATAAAATGTAAATATCGTAAAATATGTTCAACGTAGTTGTTATTTATCAACGAACACGCAAAAAGGAAGAAAAAGTATAGCAGTCTCGAAAACTCAACTTAATAATGTGGACCGAAGGGTGGTCGAATTCGAGAAAATGCCGGATTACACAGAATGGGATTAAAAAAAGAATAAGTACGAGTGTTTCTAAAGAAAATACTGTACTGCACTTGCAAGTATTGTTTGCTTGAGAATGCAACAGAAAATAAACTGCCCATGTAATCTTGAACTAATAAAAAGTACGTACTTTATGAAGGTATAGAGCATTTATATATATATACTATATGAAAATGAATGAACACCTAGTATACAGTAATTTACCTCATCAGACACATCTCAGAAAAATACCTCATGAAGGCATAAAACTGCCTATAGTGAAAATTAAGTTACCGACTTTGCAAAAATTTGTAACTTCTTCTTAAAGAAATGCGCAATGCCCAGCTGTCTTTCATTCTGCGTTTTGCTGCTTAATCACGAAGACGACAAAAGAACAGTAAAGTCCATTACCGATGCATCTCGTTGTTCAAAATGCTGAAGGTCAGTCAGTGACGTAACGGGGAATGTTAGGGAAAACAACCCTTGCAAAGTCAGGTTTTTGGTCCCAAACTCAAATACGTACTTGGCGTCAGTCAGGCTTTGGGCCCCCTAGAATCTCTGGGCCTCCCACAATGCGGGGGTGTATGTTACGCCCCTGAGGTCAGTAGTGACAGCCTTTAGTCCCTCCCTATGTGATATTTTAGGAGTTCACACGGTGTCCTAAGTGTTAACGTCTTCATCATTTTCGGCATTTTTTCAATAACTGTGACAGCAGCAATAATTATGCATCGGAAATAATGTCTTGCTCGGTAGTGTTCTGGATTTTCGACCTGCAAGGGCGTGGCCAAGGGATCCCGGGATATCCAGGGCCGAGTTTCCAAGACTCGATTGTACTTTGGAAGTGTTGTTTTGTGTATACAGTATGATGTATGTATGCTACCTTAAATACCTGGTTTTGGTAGAAAGTTGAATGTGTTTAATAAATACTATATTCTATAGCAGGGTTCGGCAACCTATAGCACGTGTGCCACATGTGGCACATACGAATCAATTTTTGTAAAAAGATGTAAACCGAAGCATCCGATGACGGGGCATGCACACACGCTGTTTTTGCTGCCGCGCTCACTATGAAGCTTCATTTCACCTGTTGACACAATAACAGTTGGATGGAATGTTCACGAACGTTAAGCTCGCTGATATGCATGTGGCATACGAGGTCAATGATTGTAATGGTCGAGCTGCAAAGAGGTTCCACGCCCAATGTCACCCTAGGAGGCAAATTCCCAGCCACTCTTGTACACTTGCACCAGAGATTGTCCGACAGCAAGTCTTTCATCGTATACACAAAGGAACGTGAGCGAAGAGTAAGAACGCAAAACATTGAGGAGACTATACTGGATCTGGTATAGAACAATCCCGATACCAGTACGCGGCTTATCGCCTGTCATGTCAGGATGTGAGACCTGCATCACAACTCGGGTTGTAACTTCGAACACCTACTTTGTTGACGATCGTGATTTCTTAAGCGTTCTTTTTCTTAGTTTTTTGCTATACTTAAGGCCTTATCACACGTATGCCTGTTTGGAGCAATTTTCCTTGAAAGTAATCGATTCCGAACAATTTCTATCTAGTTGCCTTAGCAACGGCTCCGAACAACTTTTTCCCAGTGCGATGAAAAATTGTTCCAAATAAAAATTGCTTGAAATTCCAGCCAATGGGGCTCTTCATTTCTCTACGATGCATGAACAAGATGGCCGTAAAGATGGTAGCCAAGGCTTCGTCAAACACATCAGATATGGCGTATAATATTTTAAACAAAATGGTACTCCCCATTTCTATTTTCGCCCGTCAACAAAAACGCGTGTGGAATAAAAGAAATAATATTTTAGGTTCGTTTACCAAAGCAGAAAAATCGGCGAGTAATTTTTCAATGTGGAGATAGAGCGCAGCATGTCATTTTGCTTACGGCAACCCTTCATCCTCAGCTGCTTGAAAAATTCGACGAAACAGTTGCTCCAAATATGCATGTGTGATAGGGCCTTCAGGATAATAAACATGACTTCTCCTCTTTTATGTGCCTTGTCTTTCTTGTGTTTTGTGTCGTCACCACCATGACGGGAAAGCTTTTCCACCCATGCATTGCTATGTGATTTATCATCGTCTACATTTACTCTATCTGTCATAAAAGTTTGTAACCGCTGTACTAATACACCCCGTATACATACATACATAATGATATATATTTTGCATAAAACTAAAGAATCAAAACGAAAAATATTTTTTATATTATGTAATGTTGTTCACACACACACACAAAATCAGTTTGTTGAAACATACTTACGATCGATAGATCTAAATCTAAATTTACATCTAAATAATTTTGACAACATTTGAACTTTATTGATAACTTTAAATTGTTAAATAAGGAAATTAAAAATATGCATCATTTGAATTTGATTGATTGATTTAAAAAGATATAAATACTGTTCTCAAGTTTCATGTATTGATGATGAAACACCACACGAACGAATTAATGATAAATAATTTTGACATCATTTTCAATCAAAAATATTTTTCTTCAACAAGTAATCCGGAATTCAAAAAAGAATTTTTCTTCTACGGAAGCAAAGAAATAACTTTCATGAGATTTGCTTTTACCATTTGAAGTAAACAATTATAACTATCTCTAAAGATAATTTATTTCTGTAAAAACAGTTTATTATTTGATGAGTTAAAGCTTATACACGAAACACTATTTTTTATTTTGCTTCAGGCTTCTATTACTGTTTGTTAAACAAGTATTTAGAGTAAAAAGTAAGAGAGTAAAGTTAAACGCTTTTGCTTAAAATTCTCTAAGAGTTTAAAACAGGAAATACGAAGGAAAAGAAACCAGATAGAGTTTCTTCAAACACTAAAATAATAAAGAGTTTAATTAAGTTGTAAATGAAACAGCCTTAAATCAAGTGTGTGTTGTTTTAAATTAACTTTTCGTTGAAATTTAATGATTGCGATGAAATCTGCTCGTAATATTAGATTCTTGGTACAAAAAAGGTTTTCGTAAAGAGACAGATGTCTTTTCTTTGTTGGATTTATAAATATTTAGTATATTTTTTCGAAAAGAAGTCTTAATTTTAATGAAAGTTATACCTACAATTTTATGTTTATTTTAATGTGTTTTCAAAACAAAAACACACAAGACGATATATTTCAAAAGAATCTGGTAATAAATTATAGAGTTTTAGAGTTAATTATTAAAAAACTCCTCATATCAAAATGAATGATATTATTTAAGTGGAGTAATATTTAAAAAATCTGAACTTTTTTTTAAAAAAATTATTCCTATTTCTTTCAGGCGCTTTCAAGTGCTGAGCAAAACAATTTACAGTATTTTATCACCTTATGTATAAATTCGAATGTTTGTATATTTGTTTGTGATTAAACACACACATATATAACTCAGAAAAAAGTCACACCACACACGAACACTGTAGACTATATAACGGCATTACTAATACACACTTTTTCTTAAGAAAAACAGGAACAGCTCCATCTACAGTTATACTCATAGTACAATATAAATAGAGGTGTTAACAGTTTGGAACATATACAAATCCACATCGTTTATCATATCGTTCCAAAATTTTGCAAGGAGCTTTGCTGATATTTCAAAGGAATCGAAAGAATATTTTCGCCAAAAAAAAAAATTTCAAAATTATTTTTAGTGAATTTTATTTAAACCCTTTTACTTATGTGATATTCGGGCAATCGAGGAAAACCATTCCCGCTCATGTTTTGAATACGATTACAGCATTTGGTGACATCTTTTGATTCAACAACGTAGAGGTGCTACAAATTGAAATTCCCCTTTTAGACCTATTAAGACCTTATTACACGTTTACATACTTGAAGCAATTTACCTTGAAAGCCTCCAATTCCGAACTATTTCAACCTAGATGCCATAGCAACGGCTCCGAACAACTTTTTCCCAGTGAGATGAAAAAAATTGTTTTAAATAAATTCGAAACCATTGAAATCCCAGCCAATGGCATTCTTCGGCTCCCTACGTCATAAACAAGATGACGGTAAAGATGGCAGCCTCGGCTTCGTCAAATGCGTCAGATTGAAACGAGCCCAATTCTCTTCTACCCTGTGACCCGGCTAAAGGTGTGGAAGAAAATAAAGGATCATTCGACATGATAAATTTCAACTATTTTATTTACCACTTAAAACGACCCAAACACAAATAACACAATAAATAAGATAATTCAGTCAAGCAATAGAGGGAAGAGACGAGGTTCGCGTTTGGGGAGAATACATATAATAATGTGGTTCTTCCTTATTATTACTTTACACAGAAGCTAAGTATTTAATGTCCGCCTAACGATTTTAACACTTTAAACATCAACGTAATATGAAGTTGACAATACCTGACTTTAGGCAGTCTTCTAATCAATTGAAATTTCTTTCTCTTTCTTATTATAATTCTTTACAAGGTAATCTTTACCTTGAATCTTTCTTGACACTTCTAGTTTACTAAACTTCTAACTTTTCATTCACTATTCTCTTCATTTCTAATTCACTAACCTCGATAACTCGTGAACTAGGAATATATATAATAAACTTAATTTGCATACCACGTTTCCTTCTTTAGGAGAAGATTGGTAATTTTTGCTGTCCCAAAAGAATACCCAAGAGGATTAGTAGAAGGTCGCGTATAGATACGTCAGAAGATATGGTGAATAATATTTTATTGGCGTATAATATTTTAAACAGAATGGTGCTCCACTTCTCTTTTTCTCACGTCAACAAAAGCGCGATCGAAATAAAAGAAATAATATTGGATGTTCGTTTTTCGAAGAAGAAAAATCGGCGAGTAACTTTTCAATGTGGAGATAGAGCGTGGCTGACGTCGGAGCATATCGTTTTGTTTATGGCAACCCTTCACCCTCAGTTGCCTGAAAAATTCGGCGAAACGGTTGCTCGAAATATGCGTGTGTGAAAGGGCCTTTAGAGATACAGATTTGAAGTTTGTCATGAGGGTTTCTTTTTTTTTTAGTAGAGATCTGTTATGAACAAATTTTGTGGAAATCGAGAGAGACTCTCAAGATTTGGGGTTACGGGGATGAAGAAATTAGAAATAAAAAGATAATTGTATATTTTTATACACTAACTATCAGAAACAACCATACCCTCGCATCACATATAATGATAATGTGATTGAATAATAGTAAAAATCAATAATTATTTAGAAAAAAAAAATAATGGGAAAGGGATGGAAAATAAAAACTAAAAATTCTTAACGTAGAAACCTTTAAAATTTTCGACTTATTTTTACTTTTTCACATCAATAAAGAACTGGATTTTGATTAAAAAATAAAATTTTTATAAAAAATATTATTTTTCCGTGACAGCGATTCATTATGTGGCAGGTAGTTATTATCCATTCTAACAATTTTTTTCGCGTGAGAACTTACTGTTTGTAGTTAATTTTTTAAAATTAATAAATGTAAATTAGAGTTTAAACGATTTGTAAAAAGTATTAAAAATAATTTTTCTATATGTTTTGTGTTAAAATGTTAATCATTTTTTTAACCTTTAAAATATTGTTCATCTAGATATTTTCAATGTTAAATAGAAAGAAAGGGGAAAAAAAGAACGTAAACAAGAAAAAAAGGAATATTTTTAAAAAATCCGGAAAAACCGGAAAAAATGACCGGAAATTAAAACCGGAGTAAAAATGTATAACTTTTTTTAAAATTCATTTCAAATTTATCAATTTTTTTTCATTATAACATTTTTACTTTGATATATCAAATTATTTTTACAATGCCACTAGTTAAATTAAAATTAATATAAGAATACTTAAATATCATATTGTTCGCTAAGTATTTATACAATACTATAACATAATATATGTTGCCATTTTTTTTACTGAATGCCACTTAATACGCATAGTAAAATTTTCCAAAATAAAGTTTATTTTGTTTTTTCGTATTGTAAAATATATTTAGTTCTATTTAAATCTCTTTTCTTTATTTTAAAAACTGATTTTTAATTGACTACTTAAATTATACAGTAGTTATAAATATAGTTGAAAATTCTCTTCGATTTTATTATCGCCTGCTTTAATTCAAAAATTTATGGAAATTAAATTGAGCTCTAATTACTGAATTTATTTTCCGATGTATAATTGTCTGTCGTTAAAATTATGTTGCTTAAGTTGGCATTTTTTGGAATTATTCTAATGTATTTTTTCAGTTGGAGAAAAGAATTATAATGTGTAATCGACGGTGGTTAAACTTAATATGTAATTAATTTTTGTATATTATTTAGATATTATTATTTCATCAGGAAATCTTTTTGATCAGCTGAGTAGTTATTAGGAAAAAAAGGCGTCTGAGGAATAAACTTGGCTATTATTATTCACACATTTATTTCGACTTTAAAAGCTTATATTTCGTCGCTTTGACAAAGCACCCTCTTTTTTATAATGTTTGACAAAATTTGAACAACTGCTCTGAGGAAAATTTAGCATTAAACTTATGATTTTTTCTCTGCAATGATTTCACAAAGACAAAGAGAAAAATCAGGGATTAAATTGTTTAACCAACAGCAAAAAAGATGAAATCTTGATTTATTTTTTTCTTTTGACCCAGTTTCATACAATACTTTTTTTCATATAATTCCATTTTATTACCTCTCACTCTGTCGTGGACTCTTCCAATATTTGAACATTACATTTACATTAAAAAACCTCTTTTAAATGTATCTAAAATTAGATAAAAATGAGTATCCGTTTCTATTTTTTGTCACTTTTAAGAAACTATTCTTCACTTGTGCATGTGTCATATTTCCACATTATATCATATTCAAGCGAAATAGTACAGCCATACGATTATTATCACACATGAAGACATTCAATTAAATGATATACAAGCACGTGATGTTTTCCATATAGCTCTTATGGTAAAAATTCTTTCTTTTAGTTTGCTTTAAAAATTCAAAATAAATATCCAAGACTATTCTAGTATTATAATATTTAGTTTTCTTTCGCCAGTCTTTCAAATGCATAAAAAATAGAGAAAACTAAAATAAATAACAAAATAATATAAAAGTTCGCCACATTTTCTATATAGCATCATTTTGTGTTTAAATTCAGTTGGCTTTTAAAATCCCGTTCAAATATTAATATATATCCCTGACTATCCTCACACATAAAATTGTATTACGAATAGAACAAGAAGGTATTTAACTAAATATATATTAAGGTGACTGGCTACTTTCAGGACCGCGATTAGGAAAAATATATAAATAAACAATTTTTTGATATTTAGTGTGACTTAAAATATAATATGCATATAAAATTACTTTAAGAACATTAATACGAGAAAAGATTATTTCAATGTAATATTTTGGCAAAAAAAATTTATTAAGAATGGCATATTTTCAAAACATTCTCCTTTTGTGAAAAATGCTTCTATATATAATAATAACATTTCAGATACATATATAGCTAAGACTACTATACCGGGGCTGAACTACAAGCTTTGAAAAATTCACATTATTTTCTGAGTTAAGCAATTGTGTGTGTGAAATTAATGACGGGTGTTTTTTGTTAAATTTTCTCTACTCTGATTTAATAGAATATGAAACAAAAAACTTCTTCTAAATTACACATTTCAAAAATCTCAGTTCAACCACGATATAAAAATCCTAGCTATTTTTTTAGGCAAAACATTATAATTATTGAAAGGATTTTTCCTGAAAGGACAATGTTTTGAAAAAATATGTCATTTTTCATTCATTTTTTGCCAAAATATTGCTTTTAAATAATCTTTTTTTGTGAAAATATTCTTAAAACAATTTATATGCATATTATAATTCAACTGACACTAAATATCAACAAATCATTCATTTAAACGCGTTTTCAAAAACATGGTTCCGAACACACCGTTTTCTGCAGAGCGTCATTGATAGTCATATCCTTTTCCGTTTATCATTAATAAGATAACTCGTAAAAACTGTTCCGGTTTTCAGATACTCCGTTTGCTATACATCCCCACATGTTTTGAAAATAATATAATCGATAATCACAATGTATTTGAATAAACAACATAAATGTGGACATTATTTTCTAACTAATTCTTATTTTATGTTCCAAAAATTTAAATTACCTCCAAACCAACAATAAAAAAAAACTTAAGATTTATATCCTTACTCATCCTTACAGCATCCACGATAAACGTCATAACACATCATTCCCTCTCAATAGAAAACGAAACCTATACTTAAATCCACGCCGGCGAGAGACATCTGTGTTACCAGAATCAAAACAGCAACAATGAAGTAACAAAAAGACAGAAGAAAAGAAACAGCCCCTCGAGGCATGCAAATAAGTTTCGAACGCTACGGGAAACTCGACTTCCCAGGGCCACTTTGTTCTAACTGTCAGGAGTTCCTTCACACTTGAACAATGAACCCGAAGTCGAAAAGAAAAAATAATCTCCACCAAGACTAGATTTTGCAAAAAAGAAAAAAAGTAAGAAAACACACACACCATTCTTCCACCACGAGGAAAAAGATCGACAGGAAAGTCACGTGGTTCGTTGGTTGAGGACCTATATATACAGATGGGTAAGTTTGCAAAAATCATTCCAATCAGCATCTTCACTCAGTACAGTTTCAGAGGATTTACTTACCTTGTCTACCAACTGAGAGTATTTGGATCTTTAAGTTCATCATGAAGTCTGCCTTTGCTTTGGTAAGTTGGGGAAGGAGTTAATACAGAACTTTTCATAAGACTTTTTGATTTAGATTCAATATTAGTTTCACTTAACCAGAAATATGAATGTAAGATACTTAAAAAGAGGAGTTTTTCAAAGTAAAAACTGATGTAGTACTAAAAAATTAAATAGTAACTGAAGTTTTAAATTTGCATCGAGAGCTACAAGCCTACAGGAGGGCTACTAGAGACGAACGTCATAAGTTTTTATCCAAATCTTATCCTTACCATAAAATTAACTCTTTTACAACTAAATATTTTATAAAAAGTATTTATTAGATATTAATTACATTATTAATATATTTCACTAATTTTAATTAAAAAACGTGAAAATTTTTGCATAGTTAGCCGTTATTTAAATTTTAATTGATTAATATTTTTATTTAGAACATCTATTCTTTATCGTAAAATAATTGTTTTCTTGGTTTTAAGTACTAATTAATATTAAAAGTAATACAATTAATTTATCTGTGAAACATAAAAAAAAAATATTTATAAAAATTTAAAGTTTGTAACTATTAAGTTTATTTGTAAAGTCTAAGTAACTATTTGTTTATTTGTAATTTGTAAGCATCTTTGGGTGGCATTGTATATCTATTTCGCTTATAAATTCAGATGCAGGAGCCAAATCGTTTTTATCACAAAAAAAATATAAATATAAAAATTCAATTTACTTTAGCACCAGTTAAAAATGGCTTGATCAAATGGTTTAAAATTTAGAGTGTTATCAAAGAAAGATTCAATCTATATTAAAAAAAAGTAAACAACACAATCAAAGTATAATTCCTTTTTGAATTCTCGGAAGTTTATTTCTTTACGGGTTTTAATGACATTTATATACCTAAAAATATATAAAAATTGAATCAAAAGCAAAATAATCGAAATGTTATTTAAACACTTTTTAAGATATTTACTTATATTTAAAAAAAATGTACATTTCTTAAGGCTGCATAGTGTAAAAAATATGAGGTCGTTTAAGAAAAAGGAATATGTAAGTTTTCTCACGTAACTTCAGTTATTTGCCAAATACACCTTGATGCTTTCATACATAGTTTTAAGATAGAAATAATTCTCATGACAATAAGACTAAATTCAGAAATTAATTATTTAGAGTAATTTACGATGGTAATAATTAATTTATAAATATATATTTTTAAAATGATATTAATATATATTTTGAAATTTTAACTATATATTATTGTATATTTTGAAAATGTTGATTTTTAAATATATTGGACCGAAATACTCCCAATTATTTAAAGAAACACTTTCCTAAAATGCAGCATGTTCATACATTTCGTTGTGATATTGATTGATGTATAAATAATATTTCAATGAAATATTACTTCGTATTAAAAAACATTAAAGAGAATATAACTTTTTTCAAATAAAATTTATGTTGTTAACCTTGTTAGAAATTGAATGAACTCAATTCAGATTTTGACGGCTCCAAATTATTTTCCCCTTCAATTTTTTTTTTTTTTAGAATTCACCACATAGCACAAAAATTACACTAATTTAAAACATCGTTTTTAAAATTGCTATTATTTAACAAGTAAAAACATTGTTGAACATTCCCTTTTGAAAGACTTTGATAGTTAAAACTTTTGTATACCTGATGATCCTACAATTAACATAAACAGGCATCAAGTGGCTACCAATTGGCTGCAATTGACTCTATACACCTTTAGATCAGAGAGGAAAATATTGCCTTCCTGATTAAATTTTAAACTGCCTTATTTTATCTTTCAATAACTTTAATAATTCTTCCTCCCACAGTGCGCAATGGCCTTGCTGGCCACTCTATCTCACGCCCGAGTGGCTGAGAAAGTCAGTGAAGACGATGACTTTGTTGTGTACCGGATCCCAGTCAGGGATCTGGACCTTCAATCCCAGGCAAGTCGAATGTATGAAGGTGGACTAGAATACGGTGGAAGCCATGGTCGATCCTCCAGCAAGAGTTCCAGTTCAAGCAAAAGCCAGAGCAGTTCAACCGGATCCGGCAAGGGCAAAGGGTATGGTGAAGGATCATCATCTCATGGTCACGGAACTGGACATGGTGGATCCAGCAGTGGACATGGATATGGTGGCGGCAGCAGTGGACATGGATCCGGATATGGAGGTGGCAGCAGTGGACATGGATCCGGATATGGAGGTGGCAGCAGCGGACATGGATCCGGATATGGTGGTGGCAGCAGCGGACATGGATCCGGATATGGGGGTGGCAGCAGCGGACATGGATCCGGATATGGAGGCAGTGGACACGGTGGTGGATATGGTGGAAGCGGATATGGTCATGGAGGCAGTGTACAAGGAGGTTATGGACAAGGAGGAGAAGGCTACGGACAAGGAGGTAATGATTCATTTGCTTATAAATAAGATTTTATACGCTATACTTTATAGATTTTAAGATAAAATTTTTGTTTGATAAAATTATCCGATGATTACCTTGACACTGAGGAAAAACATCAACGTTCTGGATTTTGTTAATCCCTACTGTATTTTTTCTGGCACTGAAACAAAAGAAGAATGTGCACAGCTTCAATCTTCCTTACCTCATTAAAAGACCAATAAAAAAAATTTCAATATTGATAAAAAATAAATTCAAATTTTTAAAAAAGAAATACATGAAAAATAGAGGTTATTGTGCTTAACCAATCGTCAGTTAAAATAACTTCATAAATCTTTAAAAGTGTATCATTGGTTTCTCTAAACTTCTGGGAGGAAAGCAGTGGCTAGATCTTGACCCTTTCTCATTTAAATTTATCAGGGCAAGCTAGCTACGCCCCAGGTGGATATGACGGCCACAGCTCCCACAACTATGACGAGGATGAAGGTGATCATCCAAAGATCGTCACCACCACCAAAACTTTTACCACCAACAGCGCTCAAGACACAGGTGTTGGCAGCGGTGCCCAGTACAGACAAATCCCAGACAGTGTCGGAGATCTTCATTTCCGACTTGCTGATTACTTGAAGAACACTCCTGGACATGAGGGTAGTCAGAAGTACAGTCCAAAGATCTTCGAAGGTAGGATACGCTTATTATCGCCTTCTAAAAACCTTCATTTCCTGAAATGTCCTTGGTGTCTGGTCAAAAATTTTACCTTAACAAAGCCTCCATATCCTTGAATAATATAATTTTTACCACAGACATAAATAACATAAGAATTTAATTAACAAAATTAATAAGCTAACACCCGGATTAAATTATCGAAATCTAACAGCGTTAAGCTTCTAACAAGAAAAAGGTTGAACATCTTAATGGACTCTGGCAAAAATATCCTTCATAAAGCCGTAACGAAATATTGAAAATGTGCGACTCTGTCTTTGGCATTGCTTTCCTGAACTGGAGAATAATATGACATAGAGAGCACACACACAGAGTTGAGCATAGAGTAGACAACAACCATAAAAACGCGTTTAAATCTTATTTGCAAAAGAGTAGAAACAACATTGTTATTTTTAAAGAAACCAGTTCAAATGCATATTGATATATTGCAATACCTTCCGCTTGCCTAAATCTTTAACTTCAACTAACATACTTTGATCTACAGGTGGTTGGTTCCTCTCTCCAAAACACTTCCTCAACAAGTCACTAACAAACTTATTTTCTCTTCCAGGCTATGGCGATTACTCCGAAGCTGCCCCCGCTTACAGATCAGGCCAAAACTTCAACATCAATGCCTTCACTCGATCTCTGAACCAAGGCATGGGGGCATTCAAGGCACCATCGTACAGAAATAGCCGAGTTATTCCCCAGGCTTCAGTTATCTACCCAACTGCCTACGCCTTGAGAAACGCCGGATTCGGCTTGGGTGCTTTCTAAATTAAGAAAGAAGTCACTATACGAACTTTTTTAAATTCTCATAATCCAACCAAATCAGTGGTTCGGCTCAGAATTCATCGATGCTGCGTTAATTGATAAATTCCATTCAGACCATCGAATGGGATGCTTGCGGTTGACGATTTCCGAAATTGATTTCGTGTCCTGATTGGGGCTCTGGTCAATTTTCCGCTTCAGTACGTTTCCGTGTAACACAGCCAGCGTCTGATAAGATGGCTAATTAGATTTTCCGGGATACAATAATTCGAAACTATGTTAATGTAAAAGCTAGTGGATCCGTCAAGCAAAACGAATTAACACTTATTAAAAATAATTATAAAAAAATTACCTTAATTTATTTGTTACTGAGAAATTGGATTTTCATATAAAAAAAACCTCAGAAAGGTTTAATGGACCTTAAGATAAATACTACTATAGATCGCAATTTAATATTTAAACTACTAACCCTACAATCGTATATAACTCTATGCATACTATACATCGTAATTTAATATTCAAACTACTAACCCTACTGTAGCATAACCGCATACCATAGATCGTAATTTAATATTCAAACTACTAACCCTACTGTAGCATAACCGCACATACCATAGATCGTAATTTAATTTTTAAACTACTAACCCTATTATCGTGTAACGCAATAGATCGTAAATTAAACTATCCCTATACTAACCAAGATTATACTAACCATAGATCAAAACTTTATATTTAAATTCATCAGATTTGCTTTTCTTTGATTAGATAGATAATTACAAAAAAATTATTTTTGTTATAATCCATCTAACATAAATGGCAAAAATAAAATATCGTGTGGGAAAGTTAACTAAAACAGTAAAGGTTTTTCAGCATATACTATATAGGAATTAACACAATCTTAGTAAATTATAAGAGATTGGGGTATTCCATTTATCCGTAGTGGATTATCCCGAATTAAAATATTCTGTGGAATTCAACCGTTTTTAGTTATAAGTAATTTTGAATTTCGAATTAAATATAGCTAAAACCTAAAGGATTTCAATACTTCAATGCAATTAAGACAATAGAATAAATTGGAATAAAAAATAAATTTGAAAAAACAACTGAACATTTTTCTATTAAACATAAGAAATTTGAATTTTGATCCCGAGTTGATCTGTGATAATTTTTAAAAAATTCGAAAATGATTTTGACGAATATTTCTTTGAGATTCAAGTCTTTCATTTCGCATCTGAATTAAGAGTTTTATTCAGTCTTCACCTTTTTTTATGTACTTCTTTTTATCACGGAGAAAGCTTTGTTTCATCTTTTTTCCCCCTTTTTATTCTTTTAAATGTATCTATAAATATCTCATCTCAATGTTTTTCATTTTCATTTGTTGTAAAAGATAAGGATAATAAAGAGTTTATCTTAAAAAAATACTGTTTGTGATTATTTTATTTTGTTTTTAAGTTACTTGCATTGTAAACTGTCGTTAACAAAACTGAAACAGAATTTAAAAATTACGATAAAAAAACAGCGATATCGATATAGTAGATAAACACAAAGTAATAAAAAAAATTTGCTGAATTTCTTTTACATGATTGAAGTCATAGAAATCGTTTGCATAAAAAAATGAATTCTGGTAAATTTAAAAAATATTGCTTAAACAATTCTTTTTTCTATTCAGATAAATATTAATGTTAAAATGAAGAAAGTAGGAAAAATATTTCATATAATTTTCTTATCCAATAAAGAAGTTTTAATTCGAAAATAATAATTAAAAATCTTTATCGAACAATTTTAATTTAAAGGAATATTCTTAACTTAAATATGGATTACATTATTTTGAAAATTTGAATTATAAAGAGTTTTAGCAATATCTTATTCTTTACTTTGGCAAAGTATTTGATCAATATATTTCGATTCTTATCATTTTAACTAGATTTAAATTCGATCCCACGTACATAGATATGTACATATCTTTTTATAGGATGATACATTTTGGAAATAATTCTTTGAAATAAATAATTTTAAAATGAAACTTCTTTTTGTAGTAAAACGAAGAATAAGTAATTTTATTTAATAATGACTAATTTGCAAAACTGTTAAAGAGTTATTGCGCTAGAAATTTTCACTTTTACTATGATCTTTTTTTCGATCTCATTTGTGATTTAGAATTATATGATTTAAATTCATCGGCCTTTTTTTAAAAATAGCTTAGAATATTTTTTTAATTAGCGAAAAAAATCAGTTAAAATCAACAATAAAAAATACTCTATTGTGAATAAATTTAAAATAATTTCAAAAAAAAATTAATAAGACAGTTTATAAAAGCGAAAAACAATATTAATAGTTTTTTTTAAATCAATTGTTTTCATATATTGTTGTAAAAAAATGCCCTTTTAAAACCTATCAAATCTTTTAATGATACTATTTTTTATACGTGTTTTTTATGTTTAAAAACTTCTAACTTTTCGAAACTACTTGACTATCATACAATTTACTTCAACACTATTTTTGAAAATTATCAAGAGGGAAGCATTAGAATACATTGTTAGTTTTATTAAGTGTACTAATATTGTTTGAGAAACAATATTTTGTGAAAGATTTATGTAAAGTAATTTAAAATTCTAATAAAAGTCAAAGAAATGTGCCCAAGAAGTAATTTGTGTTAAGTAGTTTCATTGAAAGTTTTTTGTATTTGTCAAAAATTGAATCTGTGATTCAGACGTTCATAGGGAAGAGTTAATGAGAATACCATTCTTATCCATCCTTTCTACACTATCCTGCTCTGCACAATACAAGATTTTTCTCGTCGAGAGTTACTGGGGGAAGCTATAGATATTTTGGATTAGCGAACTCTGTTTCAGCTTTTTTTTTTTAAAGTGATAACTTCTTTAGGGGAAGAGTAAACTTCTGATGCGTTACGGTCATTCGGCTTCAGTCGGAAATCATGCTCGGGTCGGCAATGCGTGTTTAGTTTTGAATTCAGAACTTTTTATTTATTTTTCTTCAGTAAAAATTTCATGCCCTCTTTTCCCCGTGAAATCTTATTTTCTTTATTCAAATATTACTGTCATGCAGATCACTTTCACTTAACTCCAGCGAGTCAAAGAGAGAAAAACAAGCGATAAAAAAAAAGATTATTCTTATGTAGGAGATTGAAGAGAAGAAATAATGAAAGGGGTCTATTTTTTATTTAGTTGAAAGAGCATTTAAACACAAAAGGTTGCCAAAAAAATTTAAATCTGAAATTTTAATGAAGTTAATTGGAGAGAAAGTTGCCAATATTTTGGTTTATATTATTGATGACAGCAAAGAGATTACGTAGAAATAAAAGCATTTTTTGTGAAAAAGTACAAGCCTACTCCATTTTTTGGTTAGAGATTTTAAGAAAAGTAAATTGCCGTCAATGCATAAGCTTTCCTAGCCTTATATAGTTTCTGGCTTTATATAAACGGTACTTATACGTATTATCGCAACGCTATTGGCAACATTATATGAAAGGAAGCACATGGCTCCAATTCATTGTACGACACATGGGGAATCAGAATGGCGAATTATCTTGAACGTCAGCATTGTTGTGATAGTACGAAATACCATACGAACGTAGTTTATCCGAATCAATTGGGACTGGGCAACGTTCGGATACGCGATTGTTCGGATCACCGAAAACCGAATGCGATCCCCACAGTATATGAAACCAGACACCATACGAATATTGAAAATCATGCTATGCGGGAAACGTGCTTGAGGAAAAAGTAAAATAGGTGCAAAATGTCGCAATTTTTCCTTTATTGTGGAAAAAAATCACTTATTTTTCGCTGTACCATTGTACACCTTCGTTTTTTCGATGCAAGGTTTCTGATTCTATTGAGCAGTAGTAGTTGAGTAGGACAGCACTCTGATTGTTGTTCGTACCACTCCATAGCTGTTTTTAAGAGAGAAATTAATGGACCCTTGCTACTTTCGTTGCTGTTGTTGTCTCCGTCTTCATCCATTTCATCATCGACAGGGTCGGATTTTTCTTGCACGGAAGTCACAATCTCGTCATCATTTAGCATTTGAAATCCAGTCTTCTGCATCACATGCCATCCAGGGTTCTGCATCAACAAAACTCAACAAAAGAGCAAGTATACACCCCTTTACTTGGAAACAAACTGACCTAATATTCCGCGCAGATGTTTACCAAATCACACAACTGAAATTCCCCAAATATCCCTCATCTTAGATTTTCCCGTTACTTCTCACGCGAAACAACGATTTAGTGTTTCACTGTTCGAAAACGTATCCGGACTTCTGCTCGGATATTTGACGCTCCGGATAATAAACGTTCGGATAAGCAACGTTCTACTGTAAATATAATCTACATAAGTAATTTACACATATATATTTTCAAGTAATTAGACTAATTGACATTTAAATCGTATATACTCATATATAAATACAGTCGACTCTCGATAATTCAAACCTTCGGTAATACGAACCTTTCGCTGATTCGAAGTATATGCTCAGCCCCTAGAAAAACTATTGATATTTCGAAGTAAACAATACGTTTTGGTACACTCAATATTTCGAAGTAAAATCTGTGGCTGTCCGGAATAAATACGCGATAATTCGAAGTGATCTTATAAAACTCTCGACAATTCAAGCACTCACTATCATGTAGAGTCCTGTAGCAAACAGGTTGGACCTTGCATATTTTGTGTTGCGTTGTTTCTGCTTGTCTCCCCTGTAACGTAGTCCCTTTGAGGATCATCGGAGTTGACTCCGATAACTCCGACTGAAGCTAAGTGTCACTAAACAAACTCTACACAACTTTTTCCATAAAAATCATGTTGAGGCGGACATTTTTCAAGCTTCGTTTATTCTAGAAAAATCTATTGAGAAAGTTAGATTCATGTCGTAAAATCAAAAAAGATACATTTTTTTTTTTGATGAAAAAAATCTGTTATTATGTACAGTATATATTCTTTTAATACTTTTTTTAATGTACAAATGTATTTTTTTAATACACAGGATTTTAACTTCTGTATAATATTTATACTGCATAATATGTACTTTTTAAAAATACTTTAAAATAATTTTATACACATGTACACACACACAGGAGATGTTTTTTTTTATTACATAGTTACAAATTTAAATGTGTCAGGAAAAAAAACGAGTCTTACAGTAGTCGCATATGATGTGTAACATCTGACATGTTTTCGTGCTAAATACGCAATAGTATCCTAAAAAAATGAATCGGGTAGGATTGAAAATAATTTTTTATTGAATAATTATACCTTTAATGAAAATTTTATTTAAAACAAACTCTAGGAGTAATGTAATTTTTTATCAAAAATAATTATTCTTGTTCAATTTGGGGAAGAGCGGATATACAATAGGCTTATAACTAAAATATGACACATATACTTGTGATTTCAAAGTATTTAAAACCCGTTGAAAAACAGCGTCAATTACAATAACAATGTTAGCTGTTGAAACATTTCGATTTGTGTTTATTTCGAGCTTAAGTTCATCATTCAAAAAAGCTATGATTGGCTCAGTTTCCGACAAACTGAAGTTAAAGTTAAAATCACCACTCGAAATCATAGGAAGCGAGTGATAGTTTAAAAAAAAAAGAGCAGAACCAACACCTTCGGTATATGGTAAAAGTACAAAATACAGGAAATCTTTAATATTTTGAACCTTTTGATTCGGAGAAATGTATACAACAACCGAAATCATTGTTCTCAGATTTCACACACAACGAGCCCTGAGACTTTGACAATTGAGTGTAAGAATTGCAAGCTTATCCTGGATGAAGTCTAATAAGACTTGCTGGTATACGCGAAGTGGATTTAGAGTCAAGAAAATATGAAACCGAGTTTTTGAATTCGAATCTTTTGAAATGCTAAATTTAACAATATAAAAAAGTCTGGCAGCTTGATGGCTACTAGAGTTGGACCCCGATGCAAGGGTAGCGAAGAGACACCACGAAGCGCACTGATTGATCAAATCAAATAGCACACGTTTCCCCGACTTCCTGTTACACATTTCCGTCCCTTTTCACGAAATCACTCCTACAAATATCCAGAAACCGAGAAGAAAGATGTTGCACATCAAAAATTTCTCTTCATGTATTTGAGAGCTTTTTCCTACCCTTCTTGATAATTCAAAGTTTTTCATTGGTCCCTTCAACTTCGAATTGTCGAGAGTTGACTGTATTTTGCAATTTATCCGTGCGAAGAATGGGTATATCTGCTAGTCATGTATATATTTTAAATAAATACGTTTGGAGAGAGTAAACACACACAAGAGCCTCATTGAGTTTTATATTTTATTGCACTTTTAACGAAAACCAAGCTTAATTTATTCCCTTACTTTGTAACATTTAGAATCAAAACATTTGTCGCTGAGTATAAACGATGAATCATCTTGTTAACTTTCACTCATCTTCATGGTTCGACGAACACAGCATCGCAGATTAACTGCTCCACTAAACTTTCTCTTTTGTTGAGAAAAAAATAACTTCATGAATCATAAGACGCGTGGATAAAAGAATGATATGTTTAATTTTTGAAAGAAAAAAAAAGAAGATAAGGATTGTGTGTAAAGGGTACAAATAACAACATGATAAAATTATGAGGAAGATAGAAAACGTTTTAGCTCGAGATAGTTGCTGGAGGGTTCGATGGAGCACTTAGTTATTGTTAGGACTCTAATATATGAGAGACTGAAATGATTTCTATTTTTGCCCATTGAAGTAATATTTGGAGTGAAAATGCTCAACTATTGAAGATTAATTAATAATAAATACATTCCAGATGTGTGTGTGTGTGAGATTAATAAAAATTTAAATAAATAAAAAATTCCGTCAAATAAAAAGCTCTTTTAAAGAGCTCAAAAACATGAGAAAATTGAAATCTGGAAGTGGGTGGAGTTATCCTTACCAATCCGGGAGCAGCAAGCGTCCGAGGCTCCGTGATTGAAAAAATTTACTTAGGAGTGAGAGAGATTAAAGTTAGAATGAGAGGCAGCGATCTGATTGGCCGAAACAGGAGTTCGGCTAATCTCGATTGTTATTTTAAAATGCATTTAAACGTGATTGGTTTAGGATAACATGCTTCGTTTCCACCACTGATGATACTGAATCGGTTTCTACCGTTCTACAGAATCAATAACAGATCGGTTACTATATTGATGTACTAACTACAAATCTCTCTAAACTTATATCCCGTGCAGCCGTTTGTAATGAAAATGAGAGGAAGCTTATATTAAAGAAATAAACAAATACATTAGTGTACAAAATTATGAGAAAATGCAAATTATGCCTATTTTTACCTCAAAAGTAATCAATTAAAATACTAATTTTGCCATCAAGAAATTATGCAAATATTCAGTCAAATATGCAAGAAGTTGAGTAACGGAGAATATTAGGGCCCCCCTGCAAAGTCAGGTTTTGAGCATCAGTCAGACTTTGGGCCCCTAGAGTCCTGGTAAACTCCCTTATTTCAAGTATGACATCACGCTGAGAGAACTGAATAGCTCTAAGAAGGGGCTATACCCAGGGACGTCTTAAGACATGGGCCAACTGGGCCCAGGGCCTCGCCCTCTGGAGGGGCCTCATTTTGTTCTCGACTCTGTCTTAATAAGATCATGATCAGGATAATTTTAATGGTCAAATATTATTTCCGTGCATATTCTCCTAAAAACAGGGAATTTCAAAATGCATGTCAACAGGCAAAAGTGGTCAGACTGTATTATCATGTGATGACCGTTGTCCATGTCTAAGTCTAAGCCTAATACCTTAAACAATCATTCAACTAGCTCATTTAGTCGAAATTCGGCCATTGGTCGAGCCGCTTTGTGCCTAAGTTTTTTGAGATTGTGAGTCATGAGCATTTATTTGTTTCATTTGACAATGCAGGCTTTACACTGTGTACTTTTAAAGATCTCAGGTAGGGCGTACTTTTGTATAGGGCCCAGGGCCTCAAAAAATCTCTCCTGGCCCTGGGCCTCAAAGAGTCTTAAGACGTCCCTGGCTATACCCCATATTAAACCATTTCTTTTCTTTATTCTGCAACCGCTGTTTAATACCTTCCAACTCCAATGTTACGCTTGATCATGCGTGTGTATTACAATTGTGGATTGGTTACTTGTTTTGTATTGTATCAATGTATGTATGTATCAAATTTCATTAAAATCGGTCCTGTAGTTCTAGAGACAATCGATCAAGTCTGAAAATTCTCTTAATTTCTTACACCAGTGTATATGAGATAAAAGTAATCGATTGACACTTTCCTTCCTTCCTTAGTGACTTGACAGCCCAGGGTGGGCTTTGACCTTCTCAAGAAGCCTTTTCCAGGCCAGCCCTCTTCCTGCTAGTGTTCTCCAATTCTTAGTTCTCAAAACTGGGAGATCTTTTTCTAGGCCATCAATCCATCGAAGATTTAGCCTGCCTTTTCTTCGTGTGCCAATTGGCTGAGCATTGAAGACTTTTTTAGTGGTGCGGCCTTCGTCCATTCTGACAACGTGACCTGCCTATTTAATTCGTTGTAGTTTGATGAAGTTAACAATGTCAGGTTCTTTATATGATTGATAGAGCTCGAGATTTGATCTTTTTCACCACATTCCCTTTTCTTGAATTCCTCCAAAAATAAATCTTAAAATCTTCCTTTCGTAGATACTTATCATGTTCTCATCTGCTCGAGACATGGACCAAGTTTCACATGCATAAGTTAATACTGATATTAAAATTTTATACAATAGAGCTTTTGTTTTTCTTTTGATTAAATTCGATTTCATATATTTTCGTATTCTATTAAGACGTCTATTAGCCATAGTAATTTTCTTTTGGATTTCAGGAATCACGTTTTACAACAGTTTAAAACAGGATAAAAGCTGTTTTTCACTGTTCTTGTAATATAAGCAAACAATTGTGAGCAATAAAAAATTTGCTTATAATTATGCCCAATGTGTCTTAAAATCAGAAACAATGTTTATATTTAAACAATACTAGTTTTGCAAATCTAGGTAAGATTGATTTACTCGCGAAATTGCCCAATTAAAAATGTTTACGAGATCAGAAATGATTCATTGCGATCAGTTTAATTATAATATTAATGTTAACATTGAACTAAAAACGATGAGTGTATAAATTTGAAGAAGTTGAAGGTTAATTTTATCAGTAATAGTAGTGAGAAAATCATGTCTTGGGCATAGGTTCTCAACCATTTTTGAACTGGCGCCCTCTTTTCTAGTAAATATTTCGATACCACCCCCTTTTCTAGTGAATATTTCGATACCACCCCTTCCAACTCTAGAGAAATAAGAGTGTGCATAATACATGGTGAAAACAAGAGAAAAGTTTTTAAAAAATATACTATTACTAATAGAATATATTTTTTAATTTAATTTTTTTTTCTACAGCCCCAATTTTTTTACTTGCGAATCTGAAATAGCTATTGCCACAAATATATTTAAATGTGTAATATTATATATTTTAGTCATAGATAGAATAGCGTTTTTTTTTAATGGAGTTGAAACGCTACTGAATTTCTTCTTCATTTAAAAGAGTGGAATAAAAGTTTTATAGCTCACCTGTTCATAAAACAGGCAGGGGTTTTGATGATACGAATAATTCATAATAAACTGTTGCTCAAGATAAATATAAATTGACAGTTTCAGTCTTTAAAGAATCACACGTTAATTCCTGGTTAAAATATTTAATTATGTTTCTGGGTAATATATGCAATGAAATGCAGTGGATGAAATATTTTTCCTACTGCTCACAGCCAAAGACAACACGTACACTATAGAAATTAAAATTTACTATATCATTCACTTTAATGTAGGTCTGAATGTAATGTAATCTTTAAGTTTTTGATCCACTTCCCGAACTATCGAAATATGTGAATTTTCGTACTTGTAATATAGAAATGATTTAAATACATACAATCTAAGGTAAATAGTATTAAAGTTTAGTTTTGTTAGTATATAATCAGCGTGTTTTATTAGTCTTTTTTAGACTATATTTGGTTAATCTGCCCAAGCCCCTCCGTGCCATCTCAACGCCCACAAGGGGCGTTATCGCCCCCGTTGAGAACATATGGTCTAGAGAGACAAAGAGAGAGAGAAATTGAAGCAAGCGAACAAGATCAGAAATTTAAAATTAGAGCTCTAAATTTATCTAACAAAGCTGATTGAATAGGATGTGCTTGACGAATCGGTACAATGATTAAATCCAACGAAGCAACAAAGGCCCTTTCAAATGAACAGACATTCGTGAGCTAGTTTTGAACAAAAATCGCATTAGTCTCTTTTCACGTGGTACAACTGCATTCCCTGCTGTGCTACTCCCTCCATTTATCGAAAATCACGATTTCTTTTCCAGTATTTGACTCAACTAGATGGGTATTGGGGAAGCTACACTCTTCACTCCCGACTACATGTGTATTGAAATTGGAGAAAGCATTTTATTGCTTCTTAGGACTCAATTCTTGCACCGATTGGTCCAGCACTCCTTTTTCAGTCAACCTGGTTTCCGCATTGAAAGGACTTTTCTCTCCTCTCTACGCTAAAGGCCTTATCACACATGCACGCCTCGAACAACTTGAGTTTCTTTCTAACAACCATTTTGGGAAATTTTTCGAGCAACTGTGAGGCTGAAGAGTTTCCGTAAGCAAAACGCCACGCTCTGACGTCAGCCACACCTCATCGATTCTACAAAGATTAAGTGGCAACACAGTGGAATGTGTAAAATATATGGAAGTGTGTGGAACAACAATTGTATGTATGAATATGTACAACAAATGTAGGGAATTATAAAAATCCCAATTTAAGTTGATTGAAAATAAATTGCTTATATGAGTATTAATCAGGGGTATTTTTTAAAAGAGATTGTTTTATAATCAAGAATAATATTAATATTATTACTCATTTTGATACTTTCCGTTGGCATGAAAGCGTTCCCTAAGGCCTTATCACACACGCATGTCTCGAACAACTCAGGTCTCTTTCAAACAACCATTTCGCCAAAATTTTCGTGCATCTGCGAGGTGAAGGGTTGCTGTAAACAAAACCAAAGCTCTGTCGTCAGCCGCACCTTATCTTCACATTGAAAAGTTACTCACCAATAATTCTGCTTCGGAAAACAAACATCCAATATTATTTCTTTTATACTGCTCACGCTTTTGTTGACGGTCATAAACAGAAATGGAGCGTCATTCTGTTTGAAAAATTAGAAGCCATTTCTAATGCGTTTGACGAAGGTGAGGCTGCAATCTTTACCGTCATCTTGTTTATGACGTAGGGAGACGAAGAACCCAATTAGCTGGAATTTCGAGCAATCTTAATTTTGGACAATTCTTTCAGCTCATTAGGAAAAATTTGTACTTAACTGTTACTATGGCAACTGGGTAGAAATTGCTCGAAAGGGTGGTTGAAAGAAAAATTGCTCAAAATACGCATACGTGTGATAAGGCCTTAAAGGTGAGGAAACAGAAAACACATTGAACGGTACAAAGTTGTTTCGAGTGAAACCGGCTTTGGCTTTCTCCATTTTCAGTACACGAGGGGATGAGTGTAGCTGCCCTAATACCCTTTTAGTTAAGTCAACTAGAGGGAAGAAGAAAGTGGTTTTTAAAAGCTTGTAAGTGGCACAGTAAGGAAGGCCAGTTGACCACGCGTAATTGGGTCGAGACTATTTCTTTTCAAAACTGGCTCCCTACTGTTTGAACCTTCTTTTAGGTGCGGCACAAGTTAAATCGTGCGGAAAGGCCCTAAGGATCGAACACATAACATGCCTTCCACGAGTCCGTTACCATGACCACTGTTCTACAATTGCCACTAATCCACATCAGACTGCATTTTTTAAACTGTAAAAGTACAATACTGTTCGAATTAATTGGGACGAACATTTTTTTCTTGTCTGTGTTAGTATGGGATTACCAGTAATGTCCCGAACCACCTCAAACTGGTTATATCTGCCCAGAAGAAATGTGACGAATCGACATTGACTATAATTTACCCGTTTGATTGGTTTTAGTACATTATTAGTTCAGTTGTAAGCCTTTCAGTGGGTTTGCTGGTGGTTATAATTTTGCGGTCCACGTAACACTTGTTACTTTTGCTTGTTCAGAGATGGATATTACTCCGAGGAAGCGTTCTAAAATAATCGCTCTTAATGAGCACACTTCTATGACTGAGAGATATAGCTTCGGTAGTTGGTGTGGGCAAATCAAGTGTTTCGAGAATTTTAAGAACATTTCAAGATTTCTGATGATTGTGTCAAAAAAAAAAGATGTGGATACAAACGGAAAATTACTCCAAGAACTGATAAAATTCTAATAAGAAATCGCAAAATAAATCAAAGTAGGACAAGCACAGTCCTTCGAAGGGATTTATTGGATTATGGTGTTGAAGTGAGAGTACCTCATCTGTACAGAAAATGGTAATGGAAGTTAGCGTAAGGCATCAAGACAGAGTAAAAGCAATTTCTAACTCTGAAAATAATGAAAATACCTATCCTGGACTGTTAACGACTAGAAGAAGTTGCTTTTTAGCGATGAAACGCATTTATTTCTGCAGGGATGCAAATCAAGTGTAGGTAGACGAAGTGAAATTGCCACCAGACCATATCCAACAGACTGCAAAACACTCTTCTAAACAGATGTTCGGGGATTTTTCATAACACATGGCACTGGAAGCTTAGTTCCTTTTAAAGGCATGAGGAATTATGTCAAATACATAGAAATATTACGCAGTAGAATTGTTCCATCGATGGAAACATTTGATGGAACATTTCAACCTGATTTGGCTTCTTGTCACAATTCGATATTGGTCCAGACTTTTATACGATAAAATAAAATAAAAGTGCTTAATTGGCCTGGTAATTAACCATACCTAAATCCTATTGAGAATTTATTACATATTCTCAAGAATCATTCAGCAAAGATGAGTTGCACAACAGAAAAAATGATAAAAAGTGCTGTACAAGTGTGGTTCTACGATATCGAAGTTAAGAATATGTGCGCCGCACTAGTGGAGTCACTACCAAAACGAGTTGAAGAGGTCTACTACAGGAGGACATATTTCGTACTAATATACAGATTTTTCTGCCTACTTAAGGTATGTAATGGTTAAAAGCTAGGATTTTTGTAAAAATTGTTTTTTACCATTTGTCCCAATGTATGTCTATACCAGGGGTGGACAGACTTTTCCAGGGCGCGAGCTACTTCTAATTTTTTCAAGGAGTTGCGGTCCACCCAGTGTCAGTGATGCACACAAGGGCGGGGGAGGGTTCCACGGGTCTGGACTCTCCCTCATAACCCCTCATTTTTTTCCAATTCATTATAGTCCCATGTATATAGTATGTAAAATGTAATTAAGTATTTGATATTAGTATTTTTTTCATTTATTAATGTTAATTATTTATTCAGTAATTTATTTTTTGCTGCTTTTTGTTCCCAACTATCGACAAAATCAAAAAAATATGTTTGGCTGCGTATTGGTATGATACGAGAATGGTAGACCTTCAACCCTCGACCCCTTTCCTTTAAAAATTCTTGTGTACGCTACTGCCCAAAATGTCATAGGTGTGGTGTGAGTGCGGTAAGGAAAAGGTTATTATTATAACTTAATAATAAGTACGGAATATGTATTTATACCTATACAGAACTACAATAAAAAAACAACACTTTTAAAACTGCGTTTAAAACAAAACGCAAGGTACAAACTTAATAAAATACTGGCCTCAAAAATAATTATATGAAATGGTATACTTATTATGAAACAATTCAAAATACATTTAAAAAAATAAAACATTTTTATCTAAAGTTAGTTTTTGTTGTTATAGTCAGTAAAAAGCTTAGTCTGCGTACTGTCAGCCAATCTTGAATTTTTGGTATATAATTGCAAACGTAAAATTTTTAGGCGGTCACCCCAAAATGTCTTGGCGGTCCACCAGTCGATCGCGATCGACGTAATGCCCATTTTGGGTCTATACCTTGTAATTTTTTACGTTGTTAGTTTTATTTGATAAATCTTTTTATTTGCTTAAAGTTTTTTCAAATCCACCTTTGTGGTAACCGAGAAGCTTGTATCCCGAATAAAAAATAAGTTATAAAAATTACTGCCAAAAACAATGATGAATTATATCATAACTCATTGCATACGGTGTACCCTCTAAAACTTTACATTTTAGGGATTAAAAAACGATTTAAACTATCCGATTCAAAACATGTCTAATAATAATATTTAAAAATTTAAAAATTGTATTCAATTGCGAAGATGCAAACTTCTATTCATTGAGTAAATAGATCGAGTGGCCTGAAACTTAAATACAATTTGTTTTATTGCCTATCAAATCAGCTTAAGTCGTGCGTGAAGAGCTAATAGTTAGACTAATAGTGTTTGGCAATTTCATGTAAAACAAGTAATAACACCATTTGGAAGTGAAAAAAATATTTTAGCAATTAATCCAATCATTGACCCATATTGAGGGATAAAGATCAAAAATCCTGAGATTCCATGAAATTAGATGTTACATGAAAAATACATTTAGACGTCGTTATAGATGATTAATTCATTATATTTATCAGTAATTTGGGACTTAAACTATAATTATATAATTAGTTTAATCTAGTTCAATTTGCCGTGTAATCAAATCGTTCTCTAACCCAATGCAAGGTTGCATTTTTGAAGAACATTTTAGCTATATAAAACAACACGAAAGAATCAATCGCACAGTAATATTAAAAAATATGAAAAAAGAACGAATTCCAAAAAAAAATGTTAATGAAGTTAATTATGATGTTTACTGTATTAGGAAAATGTTAGTTTAGTGCAACTATTTATTAGGGATAGTTAAAATACAGAACTAAATTTTTTTAAAGTAATATTAATCAGAAACTTCCTCTCAATAAGATGTAAAATATATATGATAAAAGAAACTGGAGATATAATTGTATTAATAATAAATGGTAATGATTGACTTAAAAGGAAAATTTTATCATTAGAATGACGACATTAAGTGGGAAAAGGAGTTTCGTTTGTGTCTAAATAAACTAGATATAATACTTGTATTATAAGAGGAAAATTTTAATTATACCCCCTGCTAGTATTGTAAATAACAAAAATATACTCTAAAAATAAGAAATGCATATGTAGAATAATCTGAAAAATGAATTCCAAACTAAAATTTACAGTAAATAATGAAATTTACTGTAAATTTGTTTGAATTGAAATTTTTGTAAGTTTTTGATGAAAGTGAATTTCAAAATCTTTCATTCGTGTAGTGTTGAGTTTAAGGGTATTCGACTGCACTATAAAATTGTGAATTTGGCCAAAAATGGACAAATTTTTTTATGATTTTATTTTATAGATCATCTTATTAGCTTTTTAAAGTACCAAGTTTACAGTTTTCTATTAATTAGAACAAAAACTACAAGTGCTATAGTAAAAGCAGATGTCATTACTTTAAGCAAGATGTCATACATTAAAAGGCGTTTTACTCGAAATGTGTTTTTTTTTTTTGAAAATGCTGAAATGGGGGCGGTGATTGCTGCAAAAGTTTTGAAAATAATTAACTGACATTTTGTGTATGTTTTATATAACAGTAGAAGTGTTTAACCTTCAGATTTATCAATCAGTGCTTTATTACAAAATTTACTGTCCCTTATGTTAATATAATAGCTGTTTTTTAAGTAATTTCATATAAAAATTAAGATAAGAGTGCTCTAATTTTTGTAAAATTTAAAATATCTCTTATTATAAAGGTCATTTCAAAAATGAACAACATATTAACACATCAGAATTGAAAAATTGAAAATTTGTTCATATACTTTTGGTACAAAGAAAAAGCCACGTTTATAAGTTGTTGTTGTTGTTGTTGTTGTTGTTTTTGTAAATTTTGATTAATTTTTTCCCATTTTAGTAATAATAATTTCTTTTTCTCTTCTTAATTTTAACATATTTTTCTTAAAATGTACTAAGCAAATATAAAAACAACAAAAAATCCCCATATCTCCATTTTCTTAAAGAAAATTTCTCGCAAGTAGTCGGATACCTTAAATATGCCTTCAGAATATAATACAATTACACCAAAAAAGGAATATAAAATGATTATCATGAAATATAAAGTGATTTCCATGGAAAGTCTCACAAACGCGAGAGAAATACATCACAGTAAATGAAATAGAAAAAAAATATGTTCCTTGGCTGACTCAGTGGTCGGGGACCACTGCTCTAGGTTATAATAGTCAATTTGGAACAATTTTGAATCATGTCTAACACGTGATCCTTCAGAATTACATATACACTCTATAATAAAAAAAACGACGCACCAAGAACGAGTTGTCCGATCGAGGCAAAAATTGGTGTGAAAAAAGATTATGTACATGATAGAAAATGTTTAAAATTTCAGAAAAATTAAATGATTTGTTTCAGAATTACATAGTTACAAAGTAACGAGCTCAATAAGGTGTTGACTCACTTCTAGTCTCACTTCTAGCCACACGACGTAATATAGAGTGATAAAACACACTGATGGTCTCCTGCGGTAGTTCTTGCCAAATTTGCTCCAATTGTCGGGACAGGTCATCAACATTCCTTGGTAGATGCAGTCGCCTTCCCATTATATCCCAGACATGCTCCATTGGAAAGAGATCTGGATGGCCAAGAAAGCATTTGACAAGCTGTAAGACAATTCATAGCAACACGTGCCAAGGTACTGCAAAAGGAACGGTAGCAAATGTCGTCGACGTACCGCTTTGCTGTAAGTGTACCTCTAATGACGACCAAAGGGGTCCCCCTGTCAAAAGAAATGGCCCCCAGACCATAACTCCTGGTTGAGGGCCTGTGTGATGTGCAATAGTGAAAGCAGGATCGGCACGCTGCCCTGGGCGTCTCCAGACACTTTTTCGACAATCGTCAGGACACAGTTGGAAGCGGGATTCGTAACTAAACACTATACGTCCCCAGACAGCATGATTCCAACCTGATCGAGACAAGTACCACTGTAATCTGGTTTTACAGTGAACAGGAGTGAATAGCAGGTGGCGCACCGGTTGGTACGATCTTAAATTTTGCTCTATCAGCCGTCTGTTAATGGTCATGGTGAATACTCGTGTCCGAGTCGCGAGTGATGGTTGATAACGATGAATCAGAGGCGCTGTGACAGATAATCTAACAATCAATATGTCCTCTTGATCTGCTGTGGCCCTAGGTCGACCGCTACCATCATGACGCTGAACTCTGCCATTGTTCATCCATTCTTAATAGCATCTTCAAATGGCCGCATTGCTTCGACCCATATGACGAGATCCCATTTGCCCAAACTGCCTCTTTCAGTCCAATGAAACGACTTCTTTCAAACACTGACAGCTGCTTGTAATGAGTTTGAATACGGCGGCGAGGCATGTTTTCAGTCTTTGAAAGGTATCCTAAATCGCAATGCAACATAAATTTTGACCATTAGATTTAGAATCGCTTCTTGTAGACACCAGGTGAGTGCAAATATCCAATGCTCTGTAGCTCCCACTATTCATTTATTGGAAACCAAATTTTCATCGTTTGCATGTTCGGTACAAATGTCTTTGTATACAAAAGGTCATTACAATAGAGAAACTCCTTCTCGGTGAGTCGTTTTTTTTTCATTATAGAATGTAAAAAGTTTTTATAAAATTGAGTTTTTTGTCGTGCAGTAACGTTTATGAAAACAAAAATATATTTATTTTATTGAAAATCTTGGAAGTTACAGGAAGGACATCAGGCATTGAAATCACTATTGATAAGCGCTTTACCGAATGGGACCTGAGCTTACAAAGTCCATCGATCTAACTGTCTCTCATTCGTGCTCACCAAAAATCACATTTGGAATGCTGAGAATTTTTTTCAATCTAAATTCACTGAGTGGAGTAGAATTTTTTTCCTAGATGTGTCCCCTAATGAATTAAATTCCTATGAATGCGACAATGCGTTTGGGTTCGTTTTAAACAACAACTGTTACCCTTCTTGCAGCCTTGAAACTACAGCTATGTCTGGGTTAAGGTATTCGAATACTTGCGACAACTTTTTTTTTAAAAAAATGGAAATATGGGGATTTTTTTGTAGTTTTTATATTTGTTTAGTACATTTTAAGAAAAATATACTAAAATTAAGAAGTGAAAAAGAAATTATTGTTACTAAAATGGGAAAAAATGGGTAAAATTTGACAAAAAATAGCATAAACGTGGCCCATTCTGTACCAAAAGTTTATGGACAAATTTTAAATTCTTATGTGTTGCTATGTTATTCATTTTTGAAATGACCTTCAGAGTAAGAGATATTTTAATTTTTACAGAAACTAGAGCACTTTATCTTAGTTGTTATATGAAATTGCTTAAGAAACTGCTATTATATTCACATAAGGGACTGTAAATTTTGTAATAAAATGGTGATTAATAACTCTGAAGGTCAAAACACTTCTACTATTACACAGAACATACACAAAAAATTTCAGTAAATTATTTTCAAAACTCTTTGAGCAATCGCTGTCATTTAACATTTAAAAAAAAAACACACATTTCGAGTAAAAAGCGTTTTAAAGCATGACATCTTGCTTAAAGTAATGGTATCTGTTTTTACTAAAACACTTGTAGTTTTTGTTCTAGTGAACGGAAAATAATAAACTTGGTATTTTTTTTAAAGCTAATAAAATGGTCTGTAAAATAAAATCATAAAAAAACTTGTGCGTTTTTGGCAAAATTAAGAATTTTAGGGTAATCGGAAACCTTAAGATTTCATTACGACGTGCGGATTCTGTTTTCATCAGTGACGGTAGTAGTGGCGCACAGAAGTGCCGGGTTTGGGGATTGAACCTTTCCCATAAACAAAAATATTTTAAATTTTTAGCATAAATATTAGGTTTTGGAGCTTTCGTCTATGTTTTTTAAGAATATAACCTCTCCTATGAAAGTAGCCATTGACGTCTAAAATCTTTTTTGAAAGCCGTTTGAGTTGAAATTTAAAAAAGTAAGACAAAATCGCCCATTTATACTTGTAAAATACTTCTTGCGTCAAATAGATATCTCTCCAGTAAAATACTCGTGTGTAAAAGTTATCGTATCACTATAGATCCGTCATGTAGAGGGCTGATCAGTAGATCAATATTCTTCCGCTGACCACACATAGTATGGAAGTTTGGAGGAAAGATACCAGCTCATGTCGAGTCCTCATCCCTCTACCACGAGAGTGTGGCTCAAAATTACAAGATTCATCACCAAATCCACGTGTAGACTCAGAAAAGGATGTTGGTAAAAAAAATCTATCAAATATAGTAAAGCACGTCTTGTTGTTGTTGTTGCTAATCATCCAGAGTCAGACGAAGTCAGACAAGATCAGTTGAAAGGTTAACTCTCAAAAAGTCGAGCACAAGAAGGAGACCAGTGTAGATATCTTTGCTTGTGAGAACCATGCAACGCATTATGTGTTCGGGGGGAGCATGGTGATCTTGACACCTTGCCCAGATTGAGAAAATCGTTGAGAATGAGAGGCACTTGATGCGACCACTGGCAAGATGAGAGAGTGTAGTTTGGGAGCATTTGTCACACTTGAGACTAGGGCTAGACCGGGTCATCCCACATACCAATGATGAGTTGGAGGCACCCTCCACTCCACCCAAATTTGAGATTTTCTCAACGAGTATATTTCTAGATAGGTACGGGCACATGTGGAGGGAGTTGGAAGATTACAGCCTCCTTTGCTAGTTTATCCACCATTTCATTGTCGTAAAGTTCGACATGAGATGAGATCCACTGATAATGGATACCATGGTGCAGCGATGTAGTTTGTGTTAGATGGAGACACTGGTTTTGTCGCCAACAATAAACCATTTGTAAAGGTGCTGAAGCGAACTACGGCTATTGGAGAGAATCCAAAGAACACCGTAATTCTTCTTAGATAGGATGACATGAAGTTCAGCGTCAATGGTTATTAGTTCATTTCTAAAAACTGAGCAGAAATCTGGATTGCGTTTTTTCAGAGACACTTTTTCCTGGGGCGTATCAATATAGATACCGCTACTGGCTTGGTCAGATATTTTACTACCTTCAGTATAAATCTTGATTGCATCACTGGGGATGCTGTTAACGATCTCCAATGCTAAGTATCTAAGATGGCTAGAGACAAAAATTTTTGGAATGACAAGGAAACTTAGGTTGAAGTGAAAGCACGTCTTAAGTCTGATGACATGCGCGTTGTGAATTATGGACCAGGTGGTCTGAGTGGGTGGAGTGTAGGGACACCACCTTCATACCCCCACGTGGTCTATCTCGATAGAAACCATATGTAACGAATTCTGTCTCAGTTTTAATCTTAAACTGGGTTTCGGCATAACGAGATGTGCTGTTGTTTACTCGTATATTTTAAGTCTTAATCTTGAACTCCAGGTGCCGTTGTTTTCTAGGATTTTTATCTCGAATATTAGAATTTATTCTCTGTATTATTTTCAGTCTAATCATAGTAATGGTTTAATTTGTTAAAGATTGTTAAGTTTATCGTTGAAAGTTATTGTTACCAATAAATCCAGGAAAAAGACAATTCTAGGACTCCAGAAAATTATTATTTTAAGACACCACACACGCAGAAACAGTATATTTATTTCAATGCGTGTTTGACCGACCCAGGATTTCGCAAATCTAATAAGACGATTGGAGAGAGCTAAACGAGTAATTCTTCAAGGATGAATAACACACAAGTAAATTTGAAGCCAGATAATAATTTTCTAAGGATTTAAGGGGGTTGTGAAGTTTCTATCTGAGCTCCTTCTACTAATAATCCTTTTGGGGAATTTCTGGTCTTTAAAAATTATTTTATTATAAAACTTCACTTCAAAGAAGAAAACGTGATTATATTAATCAAGATTACTACATATAGTCTATGTTTTCAGGTTAGAGAGATAGGACAAACTGCTATCGGAGCAGAGATTATTCAAATAGAATGTGAATCGTAGATGTTTAATAATTAATAATTGAATTACTTAAGGTGACGAATTGTCACTGAGATTAAATCTAGATTCAATATCTAAAGAGTCAAAGTGATCGACTTGAGTAAGTGTGGTTAGTATAACAGTTTTCTAATATCTCGCTTACCTCGTTTATTGTCTGCATAGTGATTAATTGGAGGCATCTCTTAGACTGGATCAATTGAATTTGTACACTGATTAATATTCTGAATAAATTACATTGTTTTGTTAAACTATCCTCCCTTCCTAAGCTATCCCTTCCAATCCTCCTACACCTTTAGGCGCGCAGGCGAGACCATTACATGGTGAGACATTTTTTATATTAGTTCAAATACTAATATCGGTAATTTCTTAAATAGAATGTTCAATTCCTCTGAAACTTTAACAATTTCTTTCCCTGTACTCATACACCATATCTACCGATATTAGTGTTTTATTATACAGTACATAATTACCACATTGGTTTATATAAAAACAAGTTTGTTAATATATTTCCTGCGAGATACGTTTTCCAAGATAAACATTAGACAGTTTCTCAATAAAGCTTTTAAAACCATACTTCCTACTCAAGAGGTCATTGGATAGACTTGGCGAACTGTTTGAGCAATACGGCGAGTTCCGAAATTGGCGCGTGGTGTATATGGTAAATCCGTGAGAGCTTAAAACCTAATGCTTTGGCGAGAAGAACTAAAAATATTCTTAATCTTCTTGCAGATCAAATACTCCCTTGCGTTTTACTTAAGTCTAGCCACTTATTTCCTCATATGGGTTAGGTTGCCGCTCCCATTACTTTTACGTTATATTATTCTCTCTATTTTTTCTCTTTTATTTATTAATATTTTTTTTATTATTTCTATCTTTTCTAGTTATGGAAGTAATAATAGTTATATGTGGGAGTATTTCTAGATGTCTTTTGATTGATTATTTAAATTATTTTTTCCACTGGATTAATATTTTCCTTAAACTCATAAATTTTATTTACTTTTTCAAGCGTGAAAGCTTCTGGTATTAAGCAAAAAGCCTCTATTTTTAGAATTTAATTTCACTCGTAATGTTCGTTTTAATGAAAACGACGTGTTCTGATTTTGGAAAAGTAGAGGTTATTTAAATGATGGATTTATTATAAGATTCAAATTAACTTAAGTGAAATTAATTTATACATAAAATGCTCAAAATTTTGTTTGAGAGATTGAATACTGGTGTTCGAAATTAAAGCTATTTTCGCCATATGTACAAGAGCGTAAACTTAACACGGAGCACATTTTCGGAAAGAAAAAATGCCTCAATTTTTATAAAAATTTTGTGACATTGTATAACTCCTGCATTTGTTTGTAATATAGCGTTTTTAAAATTTCAAAATATTTTATAAATAATTAGTTTTTTTTCTTTTAACATGTAAGGGAATTGTTCATTTACCATTATGGTAAAGGGAAAAAAATGCGAAACATGTTTTATAGAAGAAAAAAAGTGTCAACTTGGTCAAAAATGAGAAGGTATGATAAAATATATAAGTGGATACAAGATAGTGAAACCAGAAAATAAAACATTTGAGTACTTTTATATCTGTAAAAATATTCCGAATTTGGGTCCTATTCCTTAACATTAACCGAAGACAACCTTAAGAGAATGTTTAGATTTTGTCGATTATCCCTAGAACCACTGGACTTTAATGTAATTTAGTATCTATACAGGGCTGATGTAATGCAAAAAAATGACAATTCAGCAGTTAAAATTTATAAGCATTTTATTTTCAATCAACTTAAATTGGGATTTTTATAATCCCATACAATTGTTGTACATATTCATACACACAATTGTTGTTTCACACAATTCCATATATTCTATACATTCCTCTGTGCAGCCACTTAACCTTGTAGAATCGAAACTATGAAGACTTTAATGAATTTTAATCTACTTCTGAAATAATTAAATAGTAAGCAATTAAACAAAATTAAACAATCATAATGATAAAAATTTATCACGTGCAGTCAAGTTTAACAATAATTCAGTAATAAAGGAAATTTGACATTTATACAGGTTATAGCGGATTTGGCGATGATTCAAACAACGAATTTCGATTTTTTACTTCCTGCGAGAGGCTCTACGGTGATAGGTTGATGCAAGGTGATCCAGGGGGAGTGCCTAAAAGTTCATACTTGAGATCTTAGCAGTGCAATTTTGGCTTGAATGAGAGCTGAGAGGCTGCTCTCTGGTTGGTCGATAGGTCGAATATCGATTGTAAATGTTTTGTACAATATATGCACATTTAATTGTTAGAAATAGTGAAAACAAACATAAAAAAAACTTTTTTTACTCTATGCAAAATTGCAACTTATGTGAAAAAGTATAAAAATCTTTCAAAAGACAAAAGAAGTTTAATATTCTAGAATAGCGTTTTCTAAGTGGAATTAAAAATGTAGTCGACATAGGTCGACAGATTAAACATAAGAGGAAAGTTGTCTTTTCCCCCCAATGGGGTATATACTATTGCAGACCTAGTACATTCCCCGGAAGTTGGTATCTTTTTTTTAGTGCAGCACCATATAGGTAGTGTACCAATTGCCGCAAGTAATTTTGATGCCCAGTTTCCTCCCCAGAGGGAGGCACATGAGCTCTGACGATGCGAACCTGTACCAAGAATTTAATTTTGCCGAGAGCACTCAATACAAACAGGCACTCTTTCACATGCCGTTTTATCATACGACATGGAAACTGTCGATTTTTTGCATCCTGAAAGTCCACCAACGGACCGCGGTCTAACCCGCAACCTTAGGCATACGAGACCAGCGTCAAACAAACTACGCCACCGAGCCGGCACATAAGAAAAAAGTTGCTTTTTACAATTGTAGAAATGTCTTAACTGAAGAGGACCTCTATAATTCTTACCTCTAATATTATGTAATTCAGATTATATTTTTTTCACTTCTATGACTTCACAACTTCCTGTGAAATACAGCTATTTATATTTTTTTTCTTTTTGATTACATATGAATTATCGTTTCCTGAATATTTTCATGTGTTAAAATAACTCTTAAATTATACAACTAAAATAAAATTAAACAAATTTAACTTCTGTTGGCACGCGTTTCATTCTAGGATACATACGAAAGACGAGAGATAGATGAACAGAAACATACAATACACAATCACAGAAGAATATAGACTTTATTACAAACGACGACCCCAGCATAGAACGGAAGGGGTGTGCTGCTTTCCATTCGAGGCACGAATCCATTTCAGGCGAAAGTCCGACTTCGTTTCCCGAAGATAATCCATACCTTATTCGGGATTCGAGCCCGAGCCCCTCTCACTGATCTAATAAGAAGATTAGAGAGAGTTAAGTGAATAATTCTACAAGGACGAATAACACACAAGTAAATTTGAAGCCAGATAATAGGTTTTTTTTTAAGATTTAAGGTGGCTGTGACGGTTTTATCTGGGCCCCTTCTACTAATAGTCCTTTTGGCCAATTTCTGGTCTTTAAAAATTATTTTATTATAAAACTTCGCTTCAAAGAAGAAAACGTGATTACGTTAATTAAGACTATTATATATAGTTTAGATATATAGGTTAGAGAGTGAGAGAGATAGGATAAACTGCTATCGGTGCAGAGATTAATTAAACTGAATGTGAATCGCAGAGAATTAATTAGTTGAGGTGACGAATTGTCACTGAGATTAAATCCAGATTAAATAGCTAAAATGTCAATGTGATCGCCTTTAGTAGGTGTGGTTTGTTTTACAGTTTTCTCATATCTCGCTTACCTCGTTCATTGTCTGCATAGTGATTAATTGGAGGCATCTCTTAGATTGGACCGATAGAATTTGTGTGTTGATTAATATTGTGAATAAATTAGATTGTTTTGTTAAACTATGGCTAGTGTTCCTTACAATCCTCCTACACCTTCAGACACGCAGGCGAGATCATTACAATTTGACGCCTACTATAGTGGTGAAATGAATAACAAAATAGACGACATAAAACAATTTGATGCTGAAAAAGACAAATGAACGAAAAATATCAGATTATTTTCCAAAAACTCAATAAATGTTTTGTTTTTCAAAATACTTGAAAATTTTGTGTTAAATTTCTTTAAGTTCTTCTGAGTGAATGATTTTGTTTCTTTGAATTTTATTAAATACATGTATATATACATATCTATGTAAATAAAATAAACTCTAATTAACTTAATTTTTCTGATGTATGTTTGTTTATTTTGACAATATCCTTTAACACGAAAAAATATCTCAGTTTCGTGTTAAGCGCGATTGTCACTGTATATCTTCTTCATAAAATTTTAAGTAAACTCATAAAATTTCTTATAAGAATTCTCCTAGTTTAGTTTATAAATGCAGAATTAATTTTCTTAAAAGGAATTCAAATTACAAAGAAAACTAATTTTATATTCCCAAAAGAAATAAAATTTAAATTAATGGGAAACAAGTAATAAAAAATAATTTAAGTCAATTCCAATTTTGAATCGATGAATAGAAAGTATTTTATTAACGATTGAAAATTTGAAGTTATATATAGATAGATAAATAAATAAATATATAAAAGGAGAAGGGAACTAATAGTAGGAATTGAAAAGAGCATGGTTTGTCTGCATTGTTGTAACAATGCACACCCGGTTTGGCTAGTTTGGCTGAAAAACCGGTTTTCGATGCCAAACTTTCGTCATTGTTTTAACAGTTAAATTGTTACAACAATGGAGACGAATCTATGTTGGCGTCGAAAACCGGTAATTAATTTAATTAATGCATTAATATTTGAAAAAACTGTATTAACATAAAGTGATCCACTACAAGTTTTTTAAAAAATTATCTGAACTTGATTGGATGAATAGAAAGTATTTTATTAACTATTGAAAATTTGAACAAGATAAATAAATATATATATAGAGAGAGAGAGAGAGTGAGCTAATAGTAGGAATTGGAAAAAAGAATAAGAATTTCTTAAATAATTTTTGAATTAATTTAGATCTAAGAAATAGAAAACATTTTAAGATGAAATTATTCTTTTATATCTTTCAGAAATATCTCTCCCCATCTTCTTAAAAACTTACGAAACTCAACAACAATTTCTATTTGCGAACGCATTCAAAATACACTTGAAAATATCTTGCGCTTATAATTTTATCCAAAAACATCACACATTTTTAAGCTACTAGTTTTCAAATACACATATACACTTTTATAGTACTTAAAAAAAAGACATTTAGGTCATTACTGCAGTTTTTAGCATGATGTCTCAAACTTTACAGACAAAAAAGAAAGTTTTTAACTGTCTGTTTTGAAGATAGTTGTTATTTCTCCGGTCTAAAGAAGCATCCTTTACTTCTTTCTCCTTGGAACTAATCCTGTTTTGACGTCAGAATAATCGGGAAGAATCCGGAAGAAGTCCAGTCAGGAAAAAACTACTGCGACCATTTCTCCTGTCCTTTTTATTTCGGGATCCGGAGGTCTAAGTCAAACACTTGCGCAGAAATTCATAGAGCAGATTATTTGGGTTTGTTTAGAGTGGATTTTTTTTGGATTTGTTGTTTTTTTTTACCAGAAAAAACAGTTAAATATCATCCTTTCAGGAGAATTTTCGCATTCAGAATCCAAATTCAGGAGTGGTGAGTATTACTTGTGATTTCTCGAATTGAGATGTTTCTGAAATATTTATTAGTCTTTAATACTGAAAATATTTCTAGTTACATTAAATTGATGGTTTTAAGCCAGGAAGGAAATATGAAGTATTTTTCGCATTAAATGCATTAATTTTATTTAGAACTTATATTTATTAATTTTACAAGATTAAAAAATGGGCTTTTAGTCAACTTTACTATTTTAAACAAAACTTTTCTGACAATGTGAACAACATGTTTTTCAAAATTTCTGAACTCTATGTACATTTTCAATGCTAAATTTTTTCACTAAGTATTGAAATATAAATATAAGATAAAGATATATGAAATTTTCACGTATAATTGTAAAATATTTCATTTCCTCTTTTTTGTTATTTGTTTAAACATTTGTTTAGTTCAAAAATTGATTAAAATATAAAAGACCATATATTCACCATTTTCAGGTAAGGGTTTTCTGTAGACATCTAAATTTTAAACATATGTTTAATATATATCTTATTTGGATTTTTTTCCAATTTGTATTGAAAAATGTAAATTGTTCTACAACATTTTAGTTGTTAATTGTATGTTCATTAGATTTCTTTTTAGTTATCTCAGAAAAACTTAATAACTTTTAAATATTACCTTATTTTAATTTCATAAAATGTGTTGAATTATTTCTATTAATTTCATAATACATTTATTTCACTCTGTTATCATTCATTTTGCTATCATATATATTTATAAGTACTTTAGAATAATTTCAAATATAAAAATAATCTTCACATGTAGAAATTAGAAGTTAATGTTATTGTAATTCTAAATTATTAATCTATTTACTTAAATAATACTTAGATGTTATTCTCAATAATTTTGATTTACTAAATTCAAAGAAATGCATAAATTTTTTTCCCTTTAGTAATAAAAGTAGAAATTATTTTACTAGACTAGTTATTTTTTATTAATTTAATAAAAAATAATTAATCCATTGGAAAAATTTACAGTTACATTTCACTATTTGGATTAATTATAAATAAGTAGGCAATTTCTTAAATTTATTTAATCAATTTGTGAATTAGAATTCATATTTTAATTTCCCACATACATTTCATTTGTATTTTAGTCAACAAGATACTTTTGTTTTAGTCCTTTGGTGGCTAAAAATTGTTCTTTGCAAAACTCTTTAAGACTTTTTTAAATTTTATTTTCTATCACAACATTTTTATTTATCGATTTTGAAACAAAGAAACTGAACTGTTTTAATGTTGTTTAATATTAGATTTAGAATAAAATATCATTATATATATTTTATTAATTCGTAAAATTAATTTTGAATGAAAAATTTGGCTAAATTCAGCATTAAAATAAGAATTTAAAATTAAGTAAAATTGTAGATTGCATATTGTTATATTTAATTTCGTTTTCATATACAACTCCGCAATTTTCTATGAAAAAAAAATTAATATTCTTGTTTCAAACATTCTATTATATCTCATTTTTTTTCAAATTCGAAAAAAAGCAAAATTTGAAATTTTTAATACGAACAATTAGAAAGGCTTTCTTGGTTTGGGGGTCCTAAGATCATTTGAAATTTATATGCTCTTTTTATTAGCAAGAAAAAAAAGCTAATTTCCAATTTCAATCTCACAAAATAATTATTTTACATTCCAAATAGTTACTTGTATTTTGAAAACAAAAAATTAAACTATGAGTTGCAAAAATTGCTTACTTTAAAAATCAGATTTTCTTAATTTTTACTTTAATATTATACTATTTTTATTCTTAATATAAATTTCTACATTTTATATTATTTATATCAAAATTAATATGAGTGGCAACAGTTTGAATTCCTTTTCCCCTCTCAATTTCTGTTTTATTTGTTTATATTTCAGAGCGTTTTGAAGAAGACAAAACTCTTTTCAATTATGTGGATTAAATATGGCAGCATCTTGGCTCTTTTAGTTGGCGCTATTGTTACCGAACCAATTTCCCGCCACACCAGAGCTGTTCTGTGTGGTGCTCAGTTATCCGAGGCTTTATCTTTAGCATGTGGCAGCAATTTCTATGTACCTAGAAATATAAGAGATCCTTCGCTAGGTAAGTTAATGCAAACTGCTATATTGCGAATGAAAGATTTATCGTCATTTATTTTTAAAGAGAGAATTCATTAGTCGATTCAAAAGTGTTTTGAAAATAATTTTAAGAAACCATTTTTGATTCAAACGCCTGAAAATAGAGGTAAAAGTAAACAAATAGTTGGAAAAAGATGAATGTCTTATAAAACATTCTCAATGATAAAATACACTTGTTTTATTTTGTTCAATGTGAATTTTTGTGATATGAGAGAATATTAGACAAGCATTACTCAAAAGCAACAGAACAGAGAACAAATTTCTAAAGCATTCGTTGTAAAATTCATTTATTTTAATTACATACACGGGGAAATAAATCTTTCCTTTCGAAAAAAACTGTAATTTTCCTTAGATTCAAGAACACGATTCTGATTATTTGAATATCATCTTAATCGAAAGTAAAAAAAGCAGATAGTAAACTTTTAAATAAAAAAACGATGATTGCTTTCATTGATTTTATATAAATGGAAATGGCCTCTCTCAACACTTTTTTTTAAATCTTCATAAATTACAAATTAAATTCTATTATCGTCTGCGTGATTTTCATTTAATTTACGCGAGTTAATATGAATCATCAAATTTTTCGTAAATTCTCCTTTTTTTTCTATAAACGTTAGAATTGTTTTTATTCAAATACAATAAAAAAAACTACAAGGTTAATTTGTTTTTTACTTTAATTTATTTTCGTCTTAAAGTTAAACATTAAAAAATTAATCTTACATTCAGTTAATTTGAAGTTACACAACCGTTAATATTTATTCTAAATTGTAGCATATAATTTATTTTTAGAAAAAGAAATAAACATATGGCAATAACTTTTAAAAGCAGACGATTATTTACTTCAAATATTTCGAGAATTTTTCTTTATAATTGCCACATAGTTAAATGCTTTATATACTTAAGTATTTAAATATGGAATTGTAAAATGTTAATGTTTAATTAATTAAATGAATGTTTATTTTGATAGAAAAATGAATTTAATAAACATGAAAGCTTATTTATAACTTTTTATGCAAATATTTTCTTTTTCATGTACTCCAATTTAAATGTGCTATTATCACGCTTAATTGATTATTACAATAAGCTGTCATGTATTTAATGCTCTTTATTATTAGAATATTTACTTATTCTAATCACCTTGAAAAACGTTCTGCTCTGTTTACCTATTCAGTTTTACGACATGATTATTTTAATATTTATTTTTCGATGCTTTTTTTGATGTGCGCGAAGCTATATATTTACATGAACAAATTAATGATTAACGGTAGTTGCATTAGAACTCAAGACAAAATAATATATTTGTGAATTATCCAAACGTGTTTACTCATTGTTTGAATTTATTTGTTCATTTAATTTTGCTCATTTCATAAGAAGTCTGTTCTAATAACGGTTTTCCAAATCGTTTTTCATTGTCACAGAAAAAAATGCCCAGTAATTTAATTGTCTTATAACTGTTATTATTCAAAGGGAAACTGAAAATACTTTTTGTAAAATAATCTAGATTTTATAAATTAATTTTTTTATAACATCAATATTAAAAATATAAATAAATTCGATATTTTATTTTTTCCCCTATGATTTATTAGCAATCGAAAGAGACATCCATGTTTTATATCATTAATTATCTTAAATTTTATTTATAATTAGATTTTGTACAAAAATATGAACAATTTTCCTAGTGTGTTTGCAAATAATGTCCTAAAAAGGACTGTTGTTTTGAATTTTACCATGATAAATTTATTGATGTTTGAGTGGTAAATTTAGAAAAAAAATTAATTTAGTAAGCTATTTCTAATGTTAATGTGGAATAAAATAATCATAATAAGCAATTAAGAAATTAAAAATTCCATATTTTAGTATTATTCATCACACAATGTATTTAATCATTTTAAATTCATCTTGAAAAATATGTTAAACTTATCTCTTAGTATTGAAATGTTAACGATAATTTGTTTTCTGTAAGGTATGCTAAAAAGCACAGTGGCCATGTCTTTCTTTGGACGCCATAGACGACAACACAGAGGCATAGTAGAGGAATGTTGCCACAAATCCTGTTCCATGCAAGAGTTGCTCAGTTATTGTGGAAACTGAAATGGTCACGATGGTCCATAAATATATTTTCTTTTTTCTCCCCAAATCTCAATAAAGTATTTATTTGCCATACCAATTTGTGTATTTTATTTTGACAATAACAGTTTGTACCTTTGTTGTAAAAATGTAGGGTACTTACGTATATTACCGTTGACCAATTTCACCAGACGAAAAAAATCGCCAAAAAATGTCGCCAAATGTTGTAATCGTTATTATAATTGTGTTTGAACCTTTGCGGGAACAGTTTCCACTATTGGCTTTACATCAAGACATTTGGCAAAATATTTTTATTTGAAGAAATTGATCGATGATGTGATACATTAAAGACAAAATTTAGTTTACGCATTCATAAAACGTAATAAAGCATAAATAATTATAGAAAATAAAAGCATGCATGAACAGATGCAAATTATGTATTTGATTCTTACAGAAAAGGACATAGAATGCTTTAAAAACAATTGTTATTAGCAAATTAGGTTCTTCAATTATATGTTAATGCAAGAGCCTGATGAAATTAGTTATGGAATTGAGTGAGTGGGTGAATATTAACGTCGCACTGTTCAACAACACGAGGGCTTTTGGCGACGGACCTCATAATTTTGAACCATGGTCAAGTGACGAGGACGACACCTGAGATGGCACCACCCTCTCCAAACTACCACACCAATGGAAGGACGTTTGAGCTCTCGACAGTAATGGAATTGAAGAAAAGTTGTTGTCTTTTCAGACAAATATAGAAGTGGATAGTGATGGCGTTCAAGAATTTCAAGACTCCCACAATCAGGAGTTGACAATTAATGAGCTCTTAGAAATGCAAGAGCAAAGCATTGAAGATCTTGATTCTTTAGATCCAGTACAATAAAATACCTCCTTTTAATTGAAGAAGGATTACAAATTTTAGGAAATATAGACTCCAACGAAGAGCATTTTTTCTCAACAAAAAATGCGGAATAAAAGAATTATTAGCATGCTGCTACGAGGAAATTTTGCGGGTTGTAAAAAAAATTCTCACTACTTTGTTGGATTTTATGGAACATTCTACATCAAAATAACTTCGGTTTCAGATTTTGTTTTTGTGTTATCTGCGATTTTTTTCATAAAGCATTCTTTTACCGAAATCATAATTTTGTTTTATATCCAACCCCTACTAAAAATAATTTATATTCAAAACCATACCCCGACTTACGCGGATATCACTCAGTCCCACCTATCGCATAAGTTCGGGGTATTTCTGTACATATATTGATAGACAGATATTGGCGGAGAGCGACACAATCACTTATCGCAAAATTTCCGGAACTATTTGATTTACAGACTTGAAATTCGACCATCATGTTTCTTTTATTTGGTAGAGATCAACTTGTGATAGCGGTCGATTCCTGCTTACATTCTGAACCCCCTTGTCTACCTGTTAACCCGGATAGGTGTGTGGGAGAAACTGAATGATCCACAGACATGATTTCAATCCAATTAATTTACTGTTGCCAAATATCAATCAGACACAATAACAATCTAATTAAAGCAGGTGATTAAATAGTAGAGCGCGGAGGTGAGATTCTATAACACGGGGATACTGCTACGGACCCTCAGCTGAATCTAAGACAGCTTAAATACGCTCAAATATAACTACGTCGCACCCTAATAAGCTAACTTCTAATTAATCAAGCTCACAATACCTGTACTTTTTATGCATCGGATCCTACACTGGAAACTTGCAGGGGATCTTTATCAGGCTTGATCAATGCTGTTGGATCTACGCTCTGTAATATCTTTCCCGGACACCTCCAAGACCTCTTACTAATTCCACTCTCTCTCTCTTTCAATCTTCAACTAACAAACTAATTCGTAGACTCTACGCTAACTCCTACTTGCCAACTCCAACGTGTCAACTCACAAACTCGCGAAAACAGAATGTATATAATATACTTCATTTACATAATCACGCTTTCTTGGTCGGCAAAGGTTGGTTGAATTAATTTATTTTTCCCCAGAATCCAAAAGGTGTTAATAAAGTCGCGGATAGAACCGTCACAAACTAAGAACGGATTTTGTGGTAATTGATTTTTAGAGTGATTTCAAGGGCGTAAGAGATAAAAACAAATTCAAAAGGTGTCCTTTGTACAGCAAGGGCTGTAAGGATGTTTTTTCTTGCAGTCGAAAACTCCATGCTGTTACTTAGATATCAATAACTGAAGAACAATATATAGTCAAACACCATCATGAAATACCCACTTAAGAGGGTGAGTAACGGCTAGTTCTATTATGATATTGTCACTGTCCAACTATCTTTTCTTCAAGAGCCTTAGGATAACAGATAAAAAAAATAAATACAGCAATAATAATATATATCTTTGAAATTACTAAAGTTACTAAATCGATTACTAAAGTATACAAACACACTATTTTAAGGTATCCGACTACCCTAAAATTGTGAATTTTGCCAAAAAATTGACAATTTTTTTTTGTGATTTTATTTTATAGGACATATTAGCTTTATAAAAATACCAAATTTATTATTTTCCGTTCACTAGAACAAAAGCTATAAGTGTTTTAGTAAGAGCAGATGCCATTACACTTTAAGCAAGATGTCATACTTTAAAATGCGTTTTACTCGAAATGTGTTTTTTCGAAAATGTTCAAACGGGGACAGTTTTTTTGCTCAAAAGTTTTAAAAACAATTAACTGAAATTTTTGGTGTATGTTCTGTATAATAGTAGAAGTGTTTTTACCTTCAAATTTATCAATCACTGTTTTATTACAAAATTTGAAAGTGTCTTATAAGAATATAACCACTGTTTTTTAAAATAATTTCATATAATAACTAAGATAAAGTGCTCTAGTTTTTGTAAAACTTAAAATGTCTCTTATCCTGAAGGTCACTTCAAAATAGAATAATATAGCAACGCATCAGAATTGAAAATTTGTTCATACACTTTTGGTATAGAATGGGCCACGATGTTATATTTTGTCAATTTTTACCCATTTTTCCCCATTTTAGTAATAATAATTTCTATTTCTTGTCTTAATTTTAGCATATTTTTCATAAAATGTACTAAACCAATTTAAAAACAACAAAAAAATCCCCATATCTCCATTTTTTTTTAAAGTTGTCGCAACCACACAGGCGGATACCTTAATCAGTTGATATTTAAATGCATTAATTCAGAGGTCATCGATCTGGGTTCCGTAGCCGTAGTACCATAGAGTTCCCTAGAATTGACAGGAGTTCCGCAAGTGATCACTAAAATTCCTTAATCAAATCTCCAAAATTTTAATTTTTATGAAAGATCGAATTCTTAAAGGTAGTTTGCTCGTAAAAATAAATGTAAATAAATATTTTACGGATAAATTAAAATCTTAAATTTCGTAAAAGTCACGAGCTTCAAGTATGAATGGATGAATAAGAAGGCTTGCCAAGGAGGGAGAAGAAACAGCTTATCAAACTTTCAACATTTGTGACCCAGTTTTCAATCATAATTTTTTCCTCACACCCCCTTCATTACTAACAATGTATTGAATTCAATAATGTCCTTTGATGCTAAAACTACCATACGATTATAATTATGAACCGTACAAACTGTGTCAAGATAAGTATTAAATTTTGTATATGACAAGCCCATGGAAGTCACAAGTAATTATTAAACTTGTCCTTAACTGAATATTGATAAATTAATTATCAAGTGAATTAAGCAGTACTGATACATTCAAAAATATATTAAATCATTGTAAATGTGAATTTTATTTTTTATTATATCAGAATGTATTTTGTTTTCCTTCCTTTCAGTAAATATTATTATTTGTTTTTAAAATGATCTTTTATTTTCGATATGCTCACGCCCCCCAAGGGGCGCGCGCTCCACGGTTTGAGAAACTCTGCGTTAAAGTCTAAATTTAAACAGGAACAAATCCTAAATTTTAGGCTGAAAATTTGAAAAATACGTAGAAACTTCGAACAGTTATAAACATTTCAATGTCAATCTGAACAACGTTTTTAAGTTAAAAATATTTTTTTACTTATGTTGCAACAACAAAAGCAAAATAACGCAGTATGTGAAATGCGGTTGCAAATAGTTTCATTATACCGAGACTTCGATAGTTTGTGTAAAAAAAATGCAAGTTCATATCCTAGTTTTTAAACAGAATGCAATGGTAGATGACACGAAGAGCACGAATTAATGAATAAATTGCATTATGTTATTAAACGTTTTTAGTAAACTATTTAGTTTTTTTTAATTGTCTTATTTATAGTACCTTTATATATAACATGTTGATCTAATTTAAATATTATTTTAAAACATGTTCTTCCAAGGCAGCGGTCACCAACCTTTAGAACTATGTGGACTACTAGATGTATAATTTTATATTTGACAGACCACTAATATGATAGACCACTATATGGTGGACCACTAATACAATTTACCACTATATGACAGACTACTCTATAACTGTATTATCACTTATTTATTATCACTTATTATCACTCACTTATCTACTTACGTTTTCATCCGATTTCACGAAAAGCAAGAGCAAACTGGCAATGCAAAGCAATATGAACAAACCGAAGTGATATGCCGCCAATTTACCGTTGTTGCTAAATTTCGCTTTCAAATGTCGCTAGATACGCATGCAAAAGTAGCTAAAAATTCCAGAAATTCAGAAGAAATTTCGCTAAAATAATAGTAGCTAAAATTTTTAAGAAAAGTTTAATCCAAATTCCATGATAAGTTTTATTACTCGTCATTTTTTAAACTGAAATCTTCATAAAAATATAGATAATGTTCTAATTTTTCTGTGGATCATAAAATGTTTTTCACGGACCACTGGTTGGCGACCGTCGTTCTAAGGGGCTTTTTAAGGGGACCGTGGCTCTAAGGGCAGTGGCGGAACGTACACACACCACAACCCCGCATCGCGGTGGGCCCAAGATTCTAGAGAGCGCAAAACCTGGCTGACACCAAGTAAGTATTTAACCAATTTATAAAATAATAAAGGCAAAACCTGACTTTGCCCGGGGAGGGCCCTAATATTCTCCGTCACGCCAATGTCTAAGGGTTCTTTTTTTGGGGGGTATGGCGTACCCTGGAAATACTTAATAGCTTCAAGGGTTCCTTGAGTCGACAAAGTTTGAAGTCCACTGCATTAACTGAATATATATTTCCCTTAAATTTTGACAATTAATCTTGTAATTTTAAGAAACAGAACAAAAAATGTTAAAGAAATATTTTAAATAAGTATTCATTATTGGCTCACACAAGGGGGGTGTCCTAGGGGTCCGGATTCCCCCCCCCCAATCCCATGAGTTTTTTTCGATTGATGATAATCCTGCATATATATAACGTAAAATTTAATTAAGAACAATTTATTTTATTAATTAATGCTAATTATTAAATCAATAATCTATTTTTTGTTAATAAAATCGACAAAATCAGAAGAATCAATTGGTGTTGTCTTGAGGTATGATACGAATTGGGGGTCTTTTGACCATGGACACCCCCTTAAAAAAATTTTGTGTGAGCTACTGGTATTCATTTAACACAAGAGTTAAGACCAGGATTTAACGAATAAGTGATAAAATACAGTAAGAATAAGTGATGAATAACAATACTTCTCGAAGAGGTTTTTGAAAAATTTGGGTCCACAGATAATTTACGTAAGTTACGTAAAAATGAAAGCAATGCCAAAATCTACTGATTCAAAGATCATAAAAGAAAACGTGTTCAGAAATAAATGTAACAATGGACGAATAAGGAAAGAAAATCCAGTATTTGTATAGATAAAAATAGTCTAATTTAAACAGAGATGATTGATGGTTTTGATATTACCTCATCCTTGTCAGCATGCTGTAGTTCGGTCAATTTAATGAAGATTCCGTGCTGGTACAACGGGGTCTTGCAGCAGAAAAACAACAGTAATTGCTTTTATGTGACTGGAAATATATTTAGAGAAGAATGAAAATGTATGAGCTATTTTTCACCCTTATCACGAGTCGTGAAATTTTGAAAGTTTGTTTCATGGTGACTCAGTTTTTTTATTCGGTTTCAGTGAAATCGGGAATATGAGGTCAAAGAAATAAAATTGTGGGAATGGACTGAGAAGGTGGTTTCCTTTTCATTTTTGAAGAATAGGACCCCAAATTGAGTCTTTTTCTGACAGAAAAATTTTGTAAAATTAATGGATGGATGTGGTTGTCAAAAGTATACTGGTTTCGTGTCCTTAAATATTGAGAAAATGTCTAACAATTATTATATTTTCTTCATTTCTTAAAGCAAGAATGATTTTTTACCATGTATGCAGGGATGTCCTAAGACATGAGCCAACTGGGCCCGGGCCCAGGGCCTCACCCTCGAAGGGGGCCTCGTTTCGTTCTCGACTCTGTTTTAATAAGATCATGGTCGAAATAATTTTAATGGTGAAATATTATTCCCATACATATTCTCCGAAAAACAGGGAATTTTCAAACTGCATATCAACTAATAAAAGTATGTGATGACCGTTGTCTATGTGTAGGCCTTGGCCCAGTGATTCCCAAAGTGGTCTATATAGACCCCCAAGGGTCTATGACGACCTATAAGGGGTCCACGCTCTCGAAAAAATAATTTGGGGTCCATGAGATGTGAATGGGGGTCTATGATAGTGGTTCTCATTAAACCACAGCGTGACTTTAATCTTTAAAAAAAATTTGATCTAGTGGAAATTAGATTTTACCTATTTAACAGAATTATTTACTAAATTTAGTGAGGTTAATTTATGGTTACTAGGTGACAGCATACATTTCATCAAGACAAGGATAATTTCAACATTTCTTTCCAGAATCAAGCTAAAGAAGTATAATATTGGACGTCGCGAATTTTCTCAATTTGTCACAGACAATTTCTGTCAGGAAATTTTAACCTACATTAAACATTTAAATACCTTTTACTCAGATTTTAAAGCTAGATAAGAGATTGCTTTTTTTATAGTAATTCCACAGTAGACAATGAATTAGTATTAGTTTCACATTGAAAAAATATATTATATTAAAATAGGAGCTGATCAGAATAGGCCCTAACGAAAATAAACGGATGTCAGCAATTTTAACTTTAAAAAAACCTGTTATTTGTCAAAAATTATGAGATACCGAGAAAAAACTTTTATTGATTTTCTTAGTGAGTGGTAGTTTCAGTAAGTTTGCCAATCTCAAAAACTAAAAAAAGAAAGAAAGAAAAAAACTGGACACTTACTAACAAAGGAGATTTAGGGTTAAATCTGACTAGATTGTATACATTAAATGTTGAAAATTTGTTATTAAAGCACCAGATTCGTCCCTCTCATTAAATACACTTGTTTGTTCAATTATTTTATGTAACAGTTATTTTATGTTTTATTTTAATTTTAATTCAATTCATTAACATGTGCTTCTTAAATTTTAAACTCTATGCTTCACTACAATTATAAATTTATATATAATTCTTTTAAAGTAAGTAATAGTATCAGCTGTCAAAGAGATATTTAAGTTGATAAATGTGCAAAAACTCAATATTAGATAAGCAGGGGTCTATCCGATATCGAAAAACATGGCAAGGGGTCTATGAGACAAAAAAGTTTGGGAACCTCTGCCTTGGCCTAATGGACCATAAACAATCATTCAACTCATTTAGTTGCAATACGGCCATTGGTCGAGACGGTTTGCGCCTCGAGTTTTGAGAATATGAGTCGTGCATATTTATTTGTTTCTAATTACTTTTTAAACGCGTATTTTACACTGTCTACTTTTAAAGATCTTAGGTTGAGGGCCCAGGGCCTCAAAAACTCTTAAGATTTATCTGGGCCCAGGATCTCAAAGAGTCTTAAGACGTCCCTGCATGTATGTAACAGTCGATAGGCCGAGTTTAGAATAATATTCTTTGATAAGAATTAACCAAGCCAGGAATGTGTGGGTAATTATATTTTGAATCAAGGGCCGCATTGTTGAAGCGGAGGTAACAAAAGGCCGTAACTCTTTTAAAATGATTGCATTTATTAGTTAACTTCGTAGCTCAGAAAAGGTGTAAAATGTACCACAAAAATCAATAAAAATAAATTAAATAAAATAGTGGTAGTTTAATTCAATTGATTTATTGCGCTGATTTCATATCTATAGCTGCACACAAGCACATTTAATTTTAGAATCAGTTTGTAACGGATCTATATGCGTCCTTCCACGAACCCTCTTGGGAAGTCTTTGGGCTATGAATATCAACAACTCTTTTCTGAAGAAGAAACCGTGATATGCAGATTAAGTCTATTATATATAGTTCAGGTTTGCTTGCTAGGAGTTAGTTGGAGAGGTAGATAGAAGTTAGTTGGATAGAAGAGAGATAGAAGTCGTTAGATAGAAAGAGAGAAAGAGATGGATAGTTATATAGAGAAAAATTGATATTTAATTGAAGTTACCTAGAGATTGGAATGTTTAGAAGTAGAAGATATTAAGACCATCTACAGTTCAGGTATTAGTCATATTTATATTGCGTTTTGGTATTTAAAGTATCCGAATGGTTGCCACAACTTTTTTTTAAAAAAATGGAAATATGTGGATTTTTTTGTTGTTGTTTTTTAATTTTTTTAGTTCATTTAAAGAAAAATATGCTAAAATTAAGAAGAGAAAAATAAATTATTATAACTAAAATGTGAAAAAAGGGGTAAAAATTGACAAAAAAAATAACATAACATAACGCGGTTCATTCTGTACCAAAGGTTTATGAACAAATTTTCAATTTTTCCATTCTGATGTGTTGCTATGCTGTTCATTATCGAAATGACCTTCAGGATAAGAGATATTTTCATTTTTACAAAAACTGGAGCACTTGATCTCAGTTACTATATGAAATTGCTGAAAAAAACAGTGATTATATTCACATAAGGGACTGTAAATTTTGTGATAAAACAGTGATTGATAAATCTGAGGTTAAAACACTTCTACTATTATACAGAACTTACACAAAAAATTTCAGTGAAAAATTTTCAAAACTTTTTTAGCAATCGCTGATCTTGTTTGATTAATTTCAAAAAATCACATTTCGAGTAAAATGCATTTTAATGTGTGGCATCTTGCTTAAAGTAATAGCATCTGCTTGTAGTTTTTGTTCTAGGGAACGGAAAATGATAAACTTGGTATTTTTATAAAGCTAATAAAATGACCTATAAAATAAAATCATAAAAAAAAAATTGTCAATTTTTGGCAAAATTCACAATTTTAGGGTAATCGGGTACCTTAAGTTATTAAAGAGATTTAAGTGACTGTTAGTCATATAATTACCGTGTAAATCAAATACTTAAATAGAACATTGATTCATTAAAAGTAGATCAATTCATAAGAAGTATTCTCCTAACGCGACTCTCGTCTCAAAACCTCTGCTCTCTACTTGGAAACATCTTATTTAATCTGATCAATTGATTTGTGTTTTAGTTGGTTAATGTGGTGAATAAATAATTGGAAATTATCGTGTCGAGTTGTCCTTCACTTCCTCCCACACCTTTAGCCGGGTCTCAGTGTAAACAGGGAGGGGAGGGGGGTTACAAGTTTAATGAGACAAATGAACCCAATCACACTATTGTAAAAAAAATTTATGTAAGGAGGTGAGATTGCTTGCCGAAATTCTCATCACAGCCTGCACATTTTTGTCAGTCAATTTTTATCCATGTTTCCTCTTGTTGATCTTCATACAAGAAAAACAGCTCACAAATATATGTTGACCCAATGGGCTCAATTCATGAAGGTCACATGATAAAGACAAACACGTGTTCTCCATTGAATTCGAAACAGACATTAAACTAATTGTATTTGTTCTGTTTGTAAAACATAGATAAAATATCAAATTTCGTAGTTGGATAAAAATGTTTAAATTTTATAAGAAAAAAAATTCTTCAAAAATATTTTTTAACTAAAATTTTTTTTATTTCATGCATATCTTTTTAATAAATTGCATTTTGTATACATACGTACTTTTTAAGAGAAAGTTTATGCAAAGAGCAAAAGTTGGCAACACCGAAGCGCGTGAGCTGATTAGCTAGAGACACAAGATAGCTTTTATAGTGTGACTATGACGTCGCATGAGTTTTTGAACTGATTGGCTAAAAACACGTGGTTATCATTATCATGTGACTATGACGTCACATGAATTGAGCCCATTATACAGAGCATTTTCTGTCTATTGGGTTTTCTGACTGTTTTGGCGGACAGCTGATTGTTCACCCCTGAACTTAGCAATTCAAATACGAATTAGTTTTGTCGACGCTAAAGATTAAACCAAATGTGATAAATTCGGGGTGGGATTCAATGATGCCTCGTTTAGTGTAAAACAATTATGCATTAACTTAAAACAGCACACATCATCAACAAAAATAATGGGCAAAGAATATGGACGGTTTTTCATAGCGACAGCATTCTTTCATCACTTGACCTGTACTGAAGATAAAGGGTCGCTAGAGGGTGCTTCTGCTTCTTGGAACGGTCAATTACATTCATCATGATGAACTGTTACGGTTTCGTAACAGAAATAGCCTTAGTAATGTTGAGGTCAGAATAATTGTCCAATTTAGTGGGAATCCTGTTCCTGGACCTTAGACAATTTGAACATTTGAGACAATCAGATGGAACCAACAAATCAGTGGCGTAACGGAGAACATTTGGGCCCCCTTGCAAAGTCAGGTTTTGGGCCCCCAAGTTGGATTTTATAAAGGGTTGGTACTTAGCGGCAGTCAGGCTTTGGACCCCCTAGAGCCCTGCCCCCCTCCCCGAGATGCGGGAGTGTATGTTACGCCACTGCAACAAATTATGAGAGTAATTCATTATTCACTCTTCAAATTTGATTAACATAGTAAAAATTTGCAAAACCTTAAGTGATTTCAGAATTTACTGTTTGTAAAATAGATGCAGGAGGTCTGATTCACATTTATTTTATCAATTCATACACGTATTTGCAGGGTTCTAAAGTCAAAAGCCCTCCTGAGAAACAAAAGAATTAAATAATTCTTTTAGTTCTACTAATGCGGAAACTATACATTTTAGAAATGCAACAAAAATAAATCCTTGTTTAAAGAAACAGAACATTTTAAACTTGATGAAAGTGGGAAGACAATGCAAGTTGTAATTAATTTAATTCGTGAGCTGGCAAATTTATCCTAAATTCAGATTTGATGTTACCCACATTAAACGCGTTATTAGCAGATGACGAGAAATTATATCTCCTTCTCAAGGCATTAATTACGACATTTAACTCCTCCAACTCTCCTCGTTCGACTTTATATATATGTAAAATTACCATTTTACTTAAAAAACAGTTCACTTCCATTCTTAGCATGTTTACATGAACATTGTAGAGAAATGAACTTAAGATTCACAGGTAAAATACGAATCGGTGGACTGAACAGAATCATTCTAAATGAAAAAACAAGTATACGAGTGAATTTTATTAATTAATAAAAAACTACGAAAGTTCATAGAAAGTTATTTTTTATTATCTAAAAAATATAACTAATTCTAAATGAAGAAACAAATATACCAGTGAATTTTATTAATTAATAAAGAACTACGAGAGTTCATAGAAAGTTATTATTTATTATCTATAAAATATAACTTTCATAAAATTAACAACGAGTTAAAATGTGTACAGTTTAACAAATTACTTTCTGATAATTATTAACTGTTTATCTATAAAAAAATATTAAGATATTCATGTTTTAAAATATATCCAATTTATCTCCCAATCTTAACTACTTTTGTAATGGCGCCATCTAGTGCTGATAGATTAATAAAAAACAGAAACATCAATTATGTCACTGACACTCCATTGGATGAATTTTTTTTTTCTTTCAAAAATCATTTTAAAGCCGTCAGTTTACAGAATTTTATTTTAATTATTAAAATCTATATCTTAATAAAAATGCTTTGCCCAAAATAGATGTCTGCTATTATTTTTCGAATTTGATATATTTTAGAGAAATAATTTATTACCATAAATATTTTTTATCAATCAACACTGTTTAAACTAATTATAAATTCCATATTATACAAATAACAACTTCAATAAAAAATTTATTCAAGAAAATTATCGAGAGAATCTTCTATGCATTTGAATTTAAAATATTTGTTAACAGCATTATTCCAAATTACTGGCGACTTATTTTTTTATTAGCTTCCTAGGAAAGATGGTGTTAAATCAGAGCTTGAGTATTATTTTAGAATACTTTACACAATCAGCCATAATTTTTGTGAGATTTTATTTGAAGTTAGTCTGTATCTTTCACTTTATTATCATATTTTTTAACAGACCAGCTTGAATATTATTTGGAGTCATTATTTTTAAAAATCATAAATTGCTCAACACTATATTCTGATTTACATTGCATATTGTTAGTGGAGTTAATTTTGTAGCCTGTTGTAAATTAAGTGTAAAACGAATAGATGGCGCTGCAAATCATCTGAGAATTACATTTTTTTTTTTTTTTAACTTGTTGAATATAGGTTATGTAATGTTCTTTGTGTGTTTACATGTTTTCTGTGTCGTCTAAAGAAATAAATCAAAATGTGTAGAAGATGCTCTAAATTATTGGAATAATATAATGGATGTGATCGTCTTACTGAACAATGGAATTAAGATTTTGGAATTATAACATTGCCATCATTTACATCCCTAAACCACAAGAAGTGATGTCTTCAATTTTTTTTTTAGTATTTATCCCAGATATACTTTAATCGAAGACTTCAATTTCTGTTGTGTAATTTAAGAAATTAGTTTTTCGAACAAATATTGAAATATCCTACTGTATAACTAAGGTGTTGTTTTTAATTGAAAATGGGTGATTGAAATATTTTTAACAAGAAATGGTACAAGAAACTAGACAAGAATTTTTATCTCTAATAGTGGTCCATGTGGACTATAATTAATACATGCAAAAATAATAAGGAAAAAAAAAGGGTTGTTTAAAAAATCCAGGGAAAAATACCGTATCTTTTCGGCAAAAAGCACATTAAATTCATTTCTATCTGCATTTTCATTTAACCTTAAGCAGTTTAATCGTCATAAAACATGATATATTTTTTTTTCTTTGTCATTTTTACTGAAGCTGTGTATCTCTTGTCCATTGAATGCTGCCACTGAAACTGAATGGTCAGGGTCTTCAACTCGTGGTCAAAGTATTTCTGCGTAGTCATGAATTCAAGTCCATTTACCCCTAAAGAGCCTCTGTGTAGTGGTATGATGCACGTTAAATTTGTTGAAAGTTCAAAGTCCTCACGTAGGTGTGGTCCAGAAGTTTGAAAAGTTTTCCACCTCTTCACCTGAATGAGGATAAAAATTACGAGATCTATTGCCAATAGTTCTAGTGCAACTTCAAAGTATTTCATTAATAAACAAAAAGAGAACTTGCCCGGTTCATAAATGTTGAAGAACTCAAGTATGCATAGAAGAAAGTGAATTGAAGGTGATTTAAAGGAGTAGATGCCCATAGAGGCATTTATAATGATGAATTTGTCTATGTAAATTGTTCCAATATTTTTACTAATTCTCAAATAAATTTGGTTTCAGAAAGCAATAATGTTTTTGAAGTTAGAATTTTTCGAAAATTATTTGTAATCAAATATATAAAAAGGAGATAAATTTAGTTATGAGTTTGAAGAGATTTTTTTGGGAATTCGCTACGAGACCTGTGGCCGCGGTAGCCAAGTGGTCAAGGTTTCGGATCATGGCTGGCGTGTCATGAGTTCGAGCCCAATACCACTGAAGACCCGCCGTGTAGGAGAACGATGCATGTTAAATCTATCAAAAGTTCAAACGTCCTCCCGTTGGTGTAGTGTGGTAGTTAGGAGAGGGGATGCCAGCTAAGGTGTCGTCCGCGACACTTGAACGTGGTTCAAAATTACGAGGACCGTCGCCAAAAGCCCTTGTGTAACTGAACAGTGCGCCGTTAATATTTACTTACGAGACCGGCAAACTTGCAGAAACAGAAACACATTAATTAGACAGAAAATATTTTATTGAGAGGTTTTACTACAAAAGGTGTTCGAAATTACGACCAGAAGTCTTTTGACAAGCCTGGAACCTTTTGCTCAGTACTTTGGAAGGCAGGGCAGGTATGATCTTTTTCCAACAAGTCCTGTTCGAACTTCTTGATGCATCGCATATCAAAAAGTCGAAGAAAATTTTTTTAAATTAATTAATATTTAAAGTAATTAAAAATATCTTTTACTTGAAATTAACATATACAAAATTTAATACTTATCTCGCTAATTTGTTCGATATATAAGTAAGGTGTCATATAGTAGTTTTAGCGTCAAAGTACGTTATTATTATATTCAATACAATGTTATTGTATGGGGGGGGCGCGATAAAAATTGTGATTGCAAATACTGGAAGTTTTAGAAATATTGCTTCAAGTTGTTTTTTAATTTAAAAAACGGTAACCCATTCAATTTTTGTAATTTGTTTATCGTAGATTATATATTACGATTATTTGTTTTCGAAAATAATTCACCGATTAATTCTCGACATTCAAAACGAAACATTATGTATTTTATTGTTGAAATAAATTTTTTTCCTTAAGACGTAAAAATTGTACTATATATTTTAACAAACTTAGATATTTATTCATCAAAAAATTTATGTCTTACTAAATAATAAAATTCTGGTGGAAATGTTTACCTTATAAACAGTAAAAGGATGATAACATTAATTTTTAAAATATTAATAATCTTATATTGGTTATGAGATAAAAATTACCTCCAGAATTTCGTTATATATTATAACACACGATGAAATTCTCTAAAGTGACCAAACATTAGTTTTTCTGAAACAATAACAGTTCGACTATCAATCCCCTTACTCAATTAAATCGAATTGGCAATACTATTAGAGAGAAATACAGACAACCTATCATCCAGCCAATATTATCGAAAATAATATCGATAGTTAAACTATAGCAGTTTTACTATTTCAGTTTGAATTTAGCCCGTAGTTAAGAAAAACCCCGCGCGTACATTATGCTTTTTGTTTCTGAATGATTATGTGGTAATATACCTCACAATATATATCTCTTTGACAAAGGACAAATGATAAAATCGACACCTGAGAAGGTACTAAAAACATTCATTCCGAATTTAAGGGCTTTGAACCGGATATATTTAACAGGCGTGAGTCTCTACGCACGAGCGGACTTTGTCTTATTACAGAGTATATAAAAAAATAGAGTGTATAAATACACTCACTTCCAAAAGATAAGCACGGAGAGGAAAATGCTAACTTCCGAAAGCCCTTCAGAATTGAAGAGGATGCAATTCGCTGCAGAGGTAGATGGAAGTATGCAAATATGTTAGGTAGCAGCCAATCGTGCTTTCATGTCAAGAAATATGCAAAAAGGGCAGTCTTATAAGAAGCCAGCTTTATGAAGGGTTACAGAAGTTGATTGTAAGTGCTGATAGAAGGTGTTTAAAACTTTCGTACAATTTGTTTTCAAGACATACGTGTTTCTATGACTTCCAGAAAACGAATGGAAGATTCTGAGCTCTGGCATGCTGTGGGGCGCATTGAAGCAGGACAGTCGATCACAGATGTTGCTCTTTTCTTCGGCGTTCATCATTCTGTAATTTCACGTTTATGGAAACAATTCCAAACCACACAGACAGTTGTCCGAAGGCCCGTAGGTGGTCGCCCAAGGGTTACAACCCCCGCGGAAGATCGATATATTGCTATTGTAGCCAAGCGAAATCGCAGAGCGACCTCCACACGTGTGACATCTATGGTTACAGCGTCCATTGGTAAGGCTATATCTGCAGCTACTGTACGCCGAAGATTACATATGAATGGACTGTATGTCCGGGTACCTCGAGTTTGTGTTCCTCTATCCGTCCAATCAAGAGGGGCACGATTAAAGGGGTGCCTGGAACATAGCAAATGGACTGTGTCTGACTGGGGCAATGTCATGTTTACTGATGAGTCAAGATTTGCTCTGGAGCCAGATGACAAGCGTATAAGGGTCTGGCGTAAACAAGGAACACGCAATCAGACCCAAAACATCACCGAACATCACGCATTCTGAGGCGGAAGCATTATGGTGTAGGCAGGGATTTCATTAGGATACCGCACCGACCTGTATTTCTTTAAACGGGGTTCTGTGACGGCTGTCCGGTATCGAGATGAAGTCCTAGAACCCTTTGTGAGATTGTACGCTGCAGCAGCTGGCCCTACTTTTGTTTTAAGGGACGATAACGCACGTCCCCATAGAGCTGACATCGTCGATGACTACCTGGAGAGTGAAGGGATTGCGCGTATGGCGTGGCCAGCATATTCGCATGACCCTAATCCCATTGAAAATCTTTGGGATGTTCTCGGCCGTACTGTATCTTCACGTTTCCCACCTCCAGCCACTTTTATTGACCTGGAAACTGCTCTACAAGAAGAATGGCGATTGCTTAATTCTTCGGTGGTTGACTACCTAATTGAAAGCATGGTCAGAAGGTGTAAACTTTGCACACAGCTGAAGGGGGATCACATACCCTATTAATGTCCTTTTTTCATTTTATGCTGTTTATTTTCACTTTATACATAATTCTGTTTAAGTCTCCAGTATGACATTATCTGATAACTTATAAAAATTTAATATTGTTTTCATTTCTGTATATTATTATTGATTTTCTTTTATGTATAAATATATATGCTACTTTACTGCCAAATTTTGTGTCAATCAAAGCAATATTTGTTAATTTTTTTTTTTTTTTTTTTTTTTTTTTTGCATTTTACATCTTTGTGCTTAACTTTTCGAAGTAAGTGTATTTTTAAATACTGTTATTTCAAAAAATTTTCCTACTATATTTTAAAATTGTTTTTTCTGTTTATATTTGTATCGATATTGTACCAATATCGATACCGATACAATTCAAAGTGTTATAAATATTGATATTCATATCACCACATGCGATACTTTGTGTTCAGAATGTGACAATATGTTACAATAATTTTTAGACAGAGTGTTCAGAAAAATGAATGCTAAGCCTCTTGATGTTTAAAATTTTTTATGAGATTATGAAGTATTTTTTTATTAATTAAAATATATTGTTCAACTTATTTGATATCGGAGCGCTACGCACTAAGCAGAGCTTGTTGTCTAGTGATACGGAATCCAAGATGGCGGCTCAGCTGTAACAAATCGTCAGGAAAATCATTTTAAAGAATTGCATTTCCTGACAATAGTTTTGACATGTTGAAATAACTTAGAACTAAAATGAAATAAAAAGAATTAAATGTTTCCAAATTTACTTATTTTTTGTGGAGAACAGCATGGGAAAAGATGAATCAAGGGAATTTAAAAGAATAGAAAATGAGGAATTTAAAAATGCTGGAGAGAGAAGTAAAAATAAATAAAATATTGAAAATGTACTGTTTCAAAAGATGAAACTTTTTTTTAAAAAAAAGGAAAAACTGAAATTTCAAACCGAGAAAAAAATTACTATTGGGAAAAGATATAAATAATTAATTAAGGAATGTTATGAAAGGTTGTTAATTCGATTCCTCGACTGAAAAAGGGGAAAAAAGAGTCATTACTTTTAGAAAACAAAATGAACCAAAAGTGGGAATTGGGTACTACATTTGTGGTCCGCAATAATTAAAAGCACTAATCATATTCTTTAAAAAATATATCCTGGTAGTCACCAACGATACTAAAAATATCCATATTCGAAAATAACACAAAATAGAACAGAAGACCATGCAGTAGCTTGAAGAATAAATGCAACAAAAATGGTTAAATTTTGAGGAATTGAATTAAAGTCGTCTAAAATTAATAGGGTTACCCAGAAAAAAAAACCAATAAAAATTAAATGCATTTAATATAGGTCATCCCCATGGCAACCACATTATCACACCATAAAAATATCCAGGCAACCATGTTGTAATGTTACTGCTCATCTTGGCGAACATAAGCAACAACTTGTTGAGTAACGCTCCGATATCAAATTAGTACCTTTGCTTCTCCCCATAAAAATTTGAGAGACCTTAACTTTTCATCAAGTTTTGTAAGTTCGAAGTATATGTGTATATGTGAAAAATAAAATTACAAATTGAAACACATGACTACGCTGAATATTTAAAAAACAAAATTCAAAGGAAACTTACTTGAAAATCTAAGGAAAATTTTATAAAAGACTCTAGAACGAAATAAAAACTACTTTTATGAACTTCAAATTTACGTAAAAAAACTATTTTTTTAAATTAATAATATGATTACAAGTTAAATTACTAGCTCTCATTAAAACAACGACAGATCAATGAAATAAAAATCGTATAATAACATTTCAATATTGACTTCCAACCAGATGGAAATCGAATTATATTTAATTTTGCAATTTATGGCGATAGAAAAATATTTTACTGCTTTAATTATCCTTATTTCACCTCTTTTGAAAATCACGAGCTCCTTTTTAATTTTATCAATATTTAAGATAACAGATGTTATATTCTGTTTAGAAATAACCAATTGAAAACAGTGCCGTATATAAGGGAGGATAAGTTTGTCAACCCCTCATAGACCAACAGATTTTTAATTATTACTATAGACATAACCCCTCCGCGCCTTCCTCTTCGTGTTTTTTAGATAGTAAATTTCCCTGTAAGAGAGATATCTATAAGCCACTGATTAAAACCCTTTTATAAAAAATACAAAAAAATATTAAGGGAACCTTCAAAAAATCGATTTTTTAATTTTTATCTTTAAAAAAAGTAAATGTAATGCTGATTCCAAAAATGTATAACACGTATAGGTTTAAAGCTTAATACCCGAGTAATTACAGTTTTAAAATGTAAACAACAGCTATGGTGGTTACACCAAATGTCTTTAATATCTGGGGTACTTCTACAAACATTCTCTCACAGAACCAGTTCTTGTCAAGATTAAAACATATTTTAGAGATTTAACTACAAAATAACTTTTACTAAAATGTTTGCATGATCGTACTCAGAACCCAAATAAAAGCTTCAATAACTGTGTAAGGAATGAAGATCCGAAAAACACATTTGTGAACAAAAAAACAAAAAAAAACTGCAAATTGGTGTAATGGCCGCAGTGATATACTTTAATGAAGATAGATGAACATGCAGGAACAAATGTATTATGAAAACTGAAAATAAATCCTAGGATTAACACTTGAGAAGGCCTTCAAAAAATTCAAAATTTGTGAAGCCGTGATGACAGTTTAAAAAGCCAACAAAGAGGCCAAGTCTATTGAAAGAGAAAATAAAAGAAAGAAGTATGCTTTAGAAGTGTTCATGCAAGATAAATACAAATCTGGAATGTTTTAAATATCAAATTTTAGTAAGCTGTGCCATTTTATTTAGTTTTTTTTCATATTACTCAAAATGTGTTTTTCTAATATTTTAGTGGAACTTGGTATGAGCATTTGTATAGTATTAATGCATTTAATGTTACTAATTTAATTGCTAAAATATTTTCACTGTCAATTTTCTTTTAAACAAGATATCAATCATTGGCATGGCCAAATAATTTTAGCGCGTTTTTGAGAAAATTCTGTTATAAACTAGCGAAATTCAGGAAAATTTGTAGGAAAATTCGGGAAAACTATGGGAAAATTTAAATATGATTCGGCTCATCTAGGGCACAAATGCGACCCAATGCCGAAAACCCGAGGTCAATTGGTTGCTTATTGGCTGAGAAAAAAGTACGACAAAATATGGAACGAAGACGAAGACGAAATTTGCGTCCTAATAGCGCTTTTGTTCCACTACGTGAAAAACGCGCTAAAAATTACCATTTTTATAAAAATTTTAAAAAAATCAAGATTCATTTTTTTTTTAAAAAAATTTCTAAGCAACGAAATAAAAAACAAGATATCAATCATTGGCATGACCAAGTAATTTTAGCGCGTTTTTCACATGTTGTATTTTACAATAATGCAACTAATGAACTTTTTACTAACAGAAGTAGTATATATATACTATACTTAAAAAAAAAATTAAAATTAAAATTTTTTTTTTAAATTTAAAAATTATTCAATTTAAATATGATTTGGCTCATCTAGGGCAGAAATGCGACCAAATGCTGAAAACCCGAGGTCAAATGGTTGCTTATTGGCTGAGAAAAAGGCACGACAAAATATGGAACGAAGACGAAATTTGCGTCCTAATAGCGCTTTTTTTACACTACGTGAAAAACGCGCCAAAAACTAGAACATTTAAATATAGGTTCAATTTTGTAACTAAAACAGCATGTTTTGCGGTTTTATAAGTTATGAAAGGAAAAATACAGGTACCTAATCATCAGCATGTATACAAAAGCATCTTTTGAAGTGTGCTTTATCAAATCCTTGTATTTCTAAAAATATTGTACATATTTAAAAAAATTATGTTATAGTATATCAAGAAAAGTATGTAGATTTTGAGACAATTTTTTATATTTATGGAGTCTTTTTGTTTTTGAAAATAATGTTCCTTCGAAAATTTGCTTGTTTTGTGTTGTCGAGAACGTCCCGATAAAAAATAAACCCCTTCCAAAAAAATATCCTTGCTTTTGCAGCAAGGTATATATACAAGGTATGATTCAAAAGTTTCTGGACTGAGACTGAAACATGAAAATTTTTTACAGTATAGCGACTATGATAACATTTCTGTGTCACTTCATTCTTCCTCTGTTCTAAAAACGTTTGTTCCAAACCACGTGGTCTGTGGCTTGCCACGGCTTCGTATTTTGTTGGCGGATGCATTTGGTAGCTGGCGATTGAAAGTAATTGCGTTTATTGAGTAGAGAATGATATCAAATTTTGTATCGGGGCTGAGAAAAGATTGCTACGGCGACTTCCGAAACATTGAAGCATGTTTAAGGCAGTGATACATTTCCGAGAACGCAAGATTTTATGTGGCATCGACGTTTCAGAGAAGGCAAGGAAAGTGTCAAAGACGACAAGCGCTCTGGACGTCCACAGATTTCCCGCACCGCTGAAAACATTGCCAAGTTTTCTGCAGCGGACGTAAGAATATGCTTCAAACAACGACCGTGTGAAAATGAAAACAATTTTTTATATATATCCTTCTTACTTCCCTGATTTCGCCCCCTGAAACTTCAGAATATTTCTTGAACTGGCACGTCATTTGCTGTGCCATCGATTTCAATCTGCAGGTGAAGTTAAAAGTGGATCACAGGCTGAATTAATGAACATGGCCAGGGACGCCGTAAGACTTTTTGAGGCCCTGGGCCCTTACTCAAAAGTAGGCCCTGACCCCTTACAAAATGTCGACCCTAGTCCCCATCTCAAAAGTAGGCTCCAAGCCCCTACAAAAATGTAGGCCCCATCTATGACCCTTAAAAGTAGACACTACAAAGCATACGTTGTTAAATACTCGTATAAACAATAAGCCGAAACAAATAAATGTGCATGACTTACAATCTCACAAATCGGTTCGACCGACTACCACTTTTTGACTGAATGAGTAATGATGGTATGTAGTGGTAGGCCTATGCCTGTACATGGATGAGGGTCATCACATGTAGCCAATTGACATATCATCCGAAATTCCTTGTTTTTCGGAGAATACAACCAGAAATAACATTTGACTATTGAAATTATTCGAATTATGATGTTATTAAAGCTGAGTCCAGAGCGAGACGAGGCCCTGAGACCCGGGCCCACGCCTTAAGACGTCCCTAAATATGGCTAAAAAGGGATTCCAGAAATATTTCAATGAACTTTGTAAAGAATTTATATTCCTTCTTCCCTCTAACCCGGCTAGATGTGTGGGCGGAACAAAATGATCTGACGACATGATGAACTTCAATTGTTTATTTGTCACAATATTCAAAACAGACACAATAATACTCTAAGTAAGATAGATTTAAACAAATAAAGGACTAAGAGAGAGGTGAGACAAGATAGCGCGGGGATAATAAAAACTATTATGTAAATATATCCTTACGATAACTTACACTCAAGAGCCAAAACATTATGACCACCTGTCAATAACGAGTTGACCCACCTTTGGCACGCAACACAGCTTCAACCCGCCTTGGCATGGATGCCACAAGTCCTTGGTAGATGGCCGGAGACAGAGTGTACCAGATGTTTAAGCAACGGTCACGCAAATCCGAGATATTGCGAATGGGTGATCTTTGAACTCTGAGCTGCCGTCCCATGACATCCCAAATGTGTTCTATCGGATTGAGATCCGGTGAGTTAGGCGGCCAGGACATTCTCTGGAATTCAGCATCATGTTCCTGGAACCACTCCAACACAATTTTAGTCTTGTGACACGGGGTGTTGTCCTGTTGAAACATTCCATTTCCAGCTGGAAAAACAGAGGCCATGTAAGGGTGCAATTGGTACGTAATGATTTTCAGATACCCTGTAGCATTCATGGTCTGCTCTATCACAACCACGGGTCCCAAAGACGCCCAAGAGAACGTCCCCCAAAGCATAATACCGCCACCACCGGCCTGTGTATGACCTACTGTACATTGAGGGAGCAACTGTTCGCCTGGAAGACGGCGTATCCTGACACGGCCATCGGCGTGATGAATGACAAACCGTGATTCATCTGACCAGGCAACTCTCTCCCACTGATCCATGGACCAGTCGTGATGTTCCTGGCCCCAGCGCAGGCGCAGTTGGCGATGACGCTTGGTCAGCAAAGGCACACGAGTGGGACGTTTGCTGCGTACCCCTATATCCAACAGTGTCCGCTGAACAGTGTGCTCCGATACTATTCTACTTGGCCCTGCATTGTATTGGGCTGTCAGCTGAGCCACTGTCTGGCTCCGGTTTTGCTTCACCATGCGAGACAGTCTCCGACGACTTTTTTCTTTGATAGCGTGTGGACGTCCAACACCATGTCGTCTACTGCTGGTTTCACCGTCATTCATCCACTTTGCATAAGTACTAACAACTGTAGATCACGAACAACCCACGAGTCGTGCAGTTTCGGAAATACTTGTTCTGAGCCTTCGAGCCATTACAATCTGCCCTCTATCAAAGTCGCTTAGATCCGCAGCCATTCCCATCACACTCAAAAGTAAGTGAAAAAATGATTCTTCAGACTCTCCAGCAGCAGTTAAATACCACTTCCACCTGATCACGTGCCTTCTACGTCATCCAGGCGAGTTCATTGCAAAATGTAGGGGTGGTCATAATGTTTTGGCTCTTGAGTGTATACAAAGCTTGCTTCAAGAAGCGCACTCCTAATTTAACTCTCTAACTTCTATTTGAAATAAGAGCATAGTACCTGAACTTTTGCCATCCTTTAAACTATTCGACGTGGCCTTGACTTATTCGACATTGACTTAAGCACTTCTTCGAGATTCCAACTTCACGCGTCTTACACTGCTTACGTATACGTATTACTGTCGATTTGCTTGCTTCTCATCTATTCACTTCACATCCAAGCTATCCTCACTTCACTTCCAATGTATCTCACTTCATTAACTCTCAAAACTCGCGAATACAGATTATATATATTAAATTTAAATTGCATAAACACGTTTTCCTGTCCTCGAAGGAAGTTGGTTGAAAGAATGCTGGCCCTAAAGGAATCCCCAAGGAGTTTGTGAAAGGACGCGTATGGATCCGTCACAACTTTACAAGCGACGGCAAAAGTGTGTTGTTGCTCAAAGCTCTTATTGTTTCAGCAATTTAGCCGGTAATAGTTTTTAAGTTAGTCCAGGAACTTCTGACTTCTACTATGTAGTTATGGCCTTTAAAATTACTCTGAATTTCGATTTGATTGTCAGGGAAGTCTTATCTTAAAAAGCGAATTCCAATACATATTCATTTGTAGTTTTTAATATTACAATACGATCTAGCTCTCTTTAAAATCTATTAAATTTATTGCATACACAAAACACACATACCAGGGGTAAACATTTACATTAATGAACAATTGCTAAAGACTTAATTTTTTTTTTTAATTTGGAAGGGGATATTTTTAATTCTCTGCATTACATAACTTTTATTAGTTTTGCCACAGCTCCTGCATTCGTTCCACATATTGGCGCTAGCAGGCAATGAAAGTCAGAAAATAGCATCAGTCACAGGCACAGTTAAGAGCATCAGTTGCACTCTTTTTTTGCAGAATCACGTCCTTTAAGAAGAACAATTTCATAGTGATTCCTCTGAAAAGACAACCTGGTGACAATCAGCTTGCCAGGCTCTGTTCTCATGAGCTCATTGCAGACGCAGCCGTCGATGGCTTACCGTGAGAAGGATCCTGTATAAAGGTACCCTTGCACGCAATCCACGTTGCAGCAGATGTCGACGAATTGTCGAAGCCGACATTAGTACACCTGTAGCAGTAGACCAACTTGCTGCCAACTGCCTGGAAGAAGCTGTACGGTTATTCACCGCATGCGGAGTAGGTACCGATCGTCGCGCACTGACGTCACCTTCCGTCATCCACTGCCAGTTTTTCGAGTTATTCGGTGCTCGTCGGACCACTGCTTCCAAAATCGCATCACTGTGGAACTGTTCCGCTGCTCACGAGCTCCTATTGCGCGGTAGAAAAATCCTCCTTCACGAAGGCCGATAATCCTCCACCGTTCAAACTCCGTAAGTTGTTGGAATTTCTCCTTATTTGGTCGTGGAGGCATATTTAGGTTTCACAAACATTCGCCACTGACAAATAATCAAAAATTATTTTCTACGTCCCGCTACAGCCCTCAATTTTTTCGCTTTCAGCATCACTTCAGAGGGCGCTGCGCACGCCACGCATGCGCGGTGGCTCTGAAACTTTACTATTTTACGTAACATCCTATAATTAATATTTGCTCCGAAGTTCATTTAATTCTGATGAATCCTTTATGGTGTTGTGTGCATTTTTTACAAACAGCAGTGTATCTTCATCAGTTGTAAAATCAACAGATAAATTGCCAATTATCATAAGTATAGTCTTTAAGATCGTCTGAAGAGTTTATGCTGAAAAACAGGTGGTCACATTACATCACACTTTATGTACAGTAGATCCTAGAACGAATTTCAACAACTGTTTTCAGTTAGTGGAATTTTTTAATGATGTAATCCGTAATAAATCTTTTGTAATGAGCATTCCTCATCTTGTATGTCAAGTTTCAATCACCCATTTCTTTTCGCAAAATTACAGATCAATTTATGAAATGATTTTTGTAATAAAGCAAATAGCAATTAATAAAGAACTCGAATAAGATTAGAGCCTTGTGTACACTTGTGAAATGATCAATCCGCAGAGAAGAATATATTTACGGAACAATATTTAAAAAATTTCAGAAGAGAGAGATTGAATTAGTTTCTTTTATGGTTGAAAAGGAACTAATTTATCGGATTAATCCGTTAATTAATTAATTTAGTTAGCATAACGAATGAACTTCTAAGAATAATATTTCAATTATGCGATCTATTATCAGTTTTTAACTGTGGTACACATGCTACAATTTGTAAACAGTTGTGGAATGTTAAGTTTGTGATTTATCGTTAACTTTTTATTTTTGTTTATTACTAATTTTGCAAACAGTTTTTTCCGCGTATTCCCTCGGATTCCCGGGAAATCACACTTTTTGTGAATTCCCTGGAATCATACCCTATTTCCTGAGATTTCAAAGAAGGAAGAAAAGGGCGTTAAATCAAAAACCTGCAACTGGTGTTATGAAACTTATCAACAGTTCATGTTTCGTTTTGAACTTTGTCAACACAATAGTTTATCCCTCACATTTTTACGAGTTCCGGGGAAATCATAATTTTTTGTATTTCGAGGAATTGTACCCGGGAAGGAAAAAGGGTCGGGAAATCAGAAATTTTTCTGGTGTTATTGAATCTTTGCGAACAATATATTCTAATTCGAGGTCATCGAGATCTTGTATTTTTTCATCATTTATTGCTTTTGTTGTGTTTCTCCGTTTTCTAAGTTCCTTCCCCATTTTCTTGTTTATGTATCAGCGTTTGCTATATTCATGTTACTTTGTTCCATTGTAAAAAAAATTGAAATTTTGACACATTTAACAAAAAGTTTCATTTTTCCGCTCTATTTTTATATTTTCTGCCAGACATATTTTATTGTTAACTAAGAACTTGCTTTTCCTGAAAATAAATTTAAAATGTAAGGTTATAAAATTACGATAACAAAATCGACTGTGCTTAATTAACTAAAAATATTCTAGCAAAGTTTTACACAGTATAGTATATTTCTGAGATAATTAAAAAAAAGTACCTAGTTTATTTTAAACAATAAAAAATCATTGTCTATACCAGCTAAAACATAAACACTGATTATTATTATTTGTTGGCTCATCAGTTTAAAGGTTTTTTTTTTTACAAAAATAAACTTCAGACTTATTTGCCCCACTTTAAATAAATGAATTTTGTTTTTCCGTTGTCATCCATTATTTGCTGTTGCTACTTACACTTAAAAAAAACGATTACGAAAATCAAGACCACTTTACTTTTATCCATGATATTCGCTGGAAATCTCAATAATCCACATAAAATGATCGTTATTTTTTTCCATCCTATAGAAGAAATTATGTTATCATCACAAATTTTAAAACACGTATTTATGGAAAATCCTGATGTTTTCAATCTTTAAAAAATTGAAAATACTTAATCAAAACACTTCAATATTTTCGTACTTAACTCAGAAATGTGTGTAATGGTTTTTGAAACTTGAATAATCTTTAAGAATCTTTTAATTTCAGGTATTATGCACAGGACACAGCACCAAATCTCAGTATATTGTTGTAACTTAGAATTATTATTGCACAAAAATAAATGGCTACAGAAATAGTGCCACTACGTTTGTATAAATGTTCGATGCTCGTCGGCGCCGCTCTATGATAGAGCCTCTGTCTATTAATTATTAATTTCCACGTATTCGATGGTAGGGTGGAAGAACAAAAGTAAATATTGCTCTTACTCTCGAAAATAAAAATAAATTTGATATGGTATTTCGGGTATTTTATTTTGTGTGATTTGTATTTTTATTACTGGTTTATTGTTTTATCACTATTTTGAATGTAAGCATCTTTTTCTGTTTGTTATCTTCAAAGGGAAACGGAGGCCCTTAGAACCCGGGGGCCCTGGGCTGCAGCCCATACGTAGATCCGGTCTTGGATTTTGGGTCACAAGACAGATCTTACAAAGGCACTAGGTGTCAGTCAGGCCTTGGGCCCCCTCGAATCCAGGGCCCTTCCACAATGTGGGGATGTGCGTTTCGTCACTGTGGAGAGATAAAAGCACAGATTTCTTATGTTTTCTTTAATAATACTTAAAAAAATGTATAAATATCATATTTTATTTGTATTTTACAACACAATATATACAGGAGTACAAATTTTGGAATTTATGACTATTCTTATTTTGTCTAATTTATTTTGATATCCGTTAAAAATATCTAATTTTTTTAGTTTTTCCAAAATATTGATGTATTTTCGGGAGTTTCAAAAATTTCTCATGTTCCCGGAATTTTTCAGAAATTTCCGGGAGAGAAAAAAGGCAAGGTAATCAAAACCCCTCTAATCATGAATTCGTGACAAGGCCGAAGCTCGTTAAATCTATCGAGGCTGGAAGTCCTCATGTTGCCGTGGAAAACAGAATACCAGTACAGTGTCCCACTCACACATCTCATGGTCATGGTTCAAAATTACGAGATCCTATCGCCAAGCTCTAGTGTAACTTCGAAATGAAAAAAATAAGCAATCAATTAATCCTAGTTTTTAAATTTTAATACATTCTTTGTTTTCTCGGAAGATACTCCATCCACAAAAAATCATCACAGAAAAGAGATCTTGCGCGTGACAATTGTGATGTAGCAGCTTTCTTTTCCCTAATTGCTGGGAAAAAAGTAGCCTAAATGGCTGGTCAAGAATTCTGACCTGTTCCCACGACCATTCCTTAGAATCCGGGAGTGGACATATTCCCCGGCCTGTGTGGAATTTCCGTTTCTCACGCATCCTTGGCGACGGCGTGTCTGGAGGCGGACACACGGCATTATGGGTCGGAAATTTCCCACGTTTGAGGAGCCGACGGACAAGGGACAAAGGAAAGCCGAAAAGAGGAACCAGGAGCAACCTGGGCTTTAAAAGACACGGCGTGAGATTTGGCAGGGAGAACCAGAGAGAACCGTTTAGAGGCCTCTCAAGCGATTTAGCAAGAAACACACGGCGTCTGCATCTACGATTATAGTCGACCAGCGAAGGACTTGGGCTCCTATTACCGATACAGAGAGAGAACCGTTTGGAGGCCTCGCTAGCTATAGACAGCGAGAGACGCACTGCATTCGCACCCACGATTATAGTTGACCAGCGAAGCCGAAGGATTTTGGCCCTTATTACCGATAAAAAGGCGTCGACCTAATGTGATTCTCATTAAAAGTTGGATGTTGGAGATGAACTGATCTTTACTGTTAAAGAGACTGTGATCCCAATCTCGGAAAGAGTGTAAAAATATTCTAGTTAATCTTTCCTTGAAATAAATTGCTTTTGTAAGCTGATTGAAGTCATTACACAATGGATACCAGTCCACGTAAATATCCTTGATAATGAGAAAGCCGATGAACTTGCCAAAGAATCCAGAGCTAGCCCCAAATCCTCTAACCTCACGAGCCGCATAGACACCTTTGCAGTTGCCAGCTGAAGACTAATCAACAGTAATTTAAATATTCCATCCCAGCTCTAAATAGTCACCGTACAATAACATCGATAATAGCTAGACTTAGAACAAAGCACGTAAAAGGAATGTAAATCTCAACTGATGGACAAAGAAGTTACCCTAATCATTACCCAAACTACCTTCATGTTCAACTGTCTCCACAACATGTCCTCGGCTGCCCAGAAATTCAAGCCAGGCTTTTCAAGATCAGCCCAGAAGACCAAGAAACTTTGATCTTTTCTTAAAAGGCTGTTGAGGTTGCCGAAGCAAAAGCTTTTTTTTTTATCAATCTGCACATCATGGACACGTCAGCAATGCAACAACTCCAACCAAAATGAAACCTAAATGTTGCCAATACAAAATACAAGAGCAAAGTACTCTGTCAAAGTAAGATAAAAACCTTTTTTACAATGATTCGCATATTTTACGTAGTTTTTTGACAAATAACAGAAGTATAGAAAAATGTTCGATATTTTTCTGTTTATCTTTTTTATGCATCTTAGCTTTTCCAAAAAAATTCAATGGAACTAATTATCTTGATACATTTTTCAAATTCATTAAAGAAATTTTGATACTAAAACTTTTTAACTCTTTAATTCCCATGATTCATGATTATTAAAAATTTGAAAATCATCTCTCGCCACATTTATAACTTACCAAGATCAAAGTTCTACCATTTTCAAAAACTGAATTTGGATTTTAATCCTGGAAACTTTGTAGTTTAGTAAATAGATTTTAATTTATAAGACTTTTACAATAGCGAACTAATAAAATTTAGATACATGAAAGAATTATGTATTTCGCTTACAGTTACTGAAACCGAAGAACAAAAATTGAGATGAGAGATAAAAGTTTACCTTATCTTGCTAATTTTTAGCGCGTTTTTCACGTAGTGTAAAAAAAGAGCTATTAGGGCGCAAATTTCGTTCTTCGTCCTCGTCTTCGTCTTCGTTCCATATTTTGTCGTACCTTTTTCTCAGCCAATAAGCAACCGATTGACCTCGGGTTTTCGGCATTTGGTCGCATTTGTGCTCTAGATGAGCCGAATCATATTTAAATTTAATAATTTTGAAAAAAAATTTTAAAATTTTTTTTATGTATAGTACACACACTACTTTCTGTTAATAAAAAGTTCATTAGTTGCATTATTGTAAAATACAACACGTGAAAAACGCGCTAAAATTACTTGTTTCAGAAATCATTTCCTCAAATTCCTTTCATCCAAAATCAGAGAAAAACCAACACGCAACGCAAATAAACGAAGCTGTATTTGACATGCACACATTTTGATCATTAAAAAGGCAACTGACTTAATATTGAGTATACTTTTGAGCTTTATTGCCTAAGCTGGTAACGCGCGTCTGTGTGGTAGTAGTATATATAAATCTACTTTCAAATACATAGAAATAGTATTCACTGATATTCTCTCTTTCGAGTGTGTATCGTAGATTTCTTAAAGCATACGTAAGTAGAAAATTTGCTTTGTCATTAAATTGTGCGCGAAATTTAGGATAATTTGTAATTCAAAATTGTTCTTATAAAAAATTGCATATTAAGAGTTAAAAACTTTTTAAAGATTCAAGCCTAATTTATCTTTTAATTTATTAACTCTTTTAAAATTCTTTATAATATTTAGTTATTATAAATTAAAGTATAACAAACTAGCTATAGAGTATAACTCTACTAACTAGCTACCATCATAGTTCCTTACGATTTGTTATGATAAATAAGTTGTAGTTTTTTTAATAAACTTTTAACTAAAAAAAATTTCGTTAGAAAAAATTCTGGAGATATTGAAAAACTTATAATTTTTATTTTCAAAATCATACAAAAAATGCTAAAAAAATTTTAAACCTAGAATGAATAGAAAACTGTATTTTTAATGATTAATAAAATATTCTAAATATTTTAGGCTTAATTTTATGAAGTACTTCTAAAGCTTCAGGAAAATACGAATTCTAAAAACAGGAGATTTTTAAGAAAGAAAAGTTGTAATAAATCGTTCCAGAAAAAGAATATAATTATAGATATATAATACCTTTTTTAATTCAAAAGTATTAAATATATATATAAGTGAATTTTTTTTAAAATTTAAACAATATCAGAAATTTTTGCAGAAAGTTTTGTTTTCTATGTTTTTCTCGTAATTATACTTTTTATAATTTCAGAAAATGAAGCTGGCTTTTGTGATAATATTAATAGTGGTAGTAACAACTGCGGTACAAGCAAGTAAGTATAGTTTAAGCTATATATAAAATGTGGTTTTTAAGGAATTAATTTTCCTTATTAAATGATTGTGTCGTTTAAGTTCTACACATTATTTAAGTTTATTTTTAATTTCCCATTTAATTTTCTCATTATAGTTGTCTTATACTATAGTGATTTCTCATTATAGTTATCTTCATGTGTATTTGATTTCATGCAAACGACTTAGAAGCAAAGATATTTTACTTAAAAAAAAACGCAAACGATAAATTAATATCAAACTTAAAATTGAATTGCAGCATTCGAAGTGGCAGCTTTAACTGATTTCTTAAAAGTAATAATTTGATGAGATAAATTGCAAATAAAACTTGCAAGAAATATGTCGTTTTCTAAATTATCTGCATATCTGAGTTAAATCTACTGTGCCGTGTATCTATTTTTTACATTAGGGTAAAAACATGTAGAAGAACTCTTTGTGATTTTTTTTACTGTTTTCCTTTTTTAGCAAAACTTTTCCACTTTTATTGTTATGATTAGACTAAATAAATTAAAAGTAAAAAAAAAAACTTTTTAAAAAACAAGCTTTTATTTAAACGCACTAAAAAGAATAAAATAAACATTTCCTTTAAAACTTTTTTTATTATCAACTTATAACGTCATTACACAATTTATATGTTATAAAAGTTCGTCGCGAGATTAAAGTACTCATATTTACTTAGTTTGAAATTTTTACAAATTAAAATCAATCAGATCAAGTTATTTAATATATATATAAATGATCTTACCTATTAAAAAATTTCTTTGGATGTTATTAAATGTGCAAATAAAATTTTGAGTATTTTTTAAAAAATCAGAAAAATTTCCTTTTGAGGGGGGACAGAACCCTAGTCTTTTCAGCACTTAACCATGCGATATGACATTTAAACCAGGAAGTTCTCGGCAAACAGTGTGAAAGGACCTTTAAAATCGAAGGTAGAGATGTTCACACATCAAATCTAAAAAGCATTAAAATGAATACACAAATAATCTATTTATGCATTATTTCATGTAAAGATAGCATCTATGAATATTTACATGCATTTTTTTCATTTATAATATAAACTAAAACCAATTTTATGTATTATTTCATGAGAAAAGATAGAAAACATCCGATCATTTATTAAATTGTTGATATTAGCATATGTGTTTAAAATCAAAGAGGATTAAATTTTTTTAAATAAAAAATGAAATCTGTGATTTAAAGTAGAAATTTTTTAAATTACATAATTTTACATATTTATTAAATGTTGAATTAAAATTGCGAGCATTTTTTGAAAAAGAGTAAAAAAGAAAAAGTTTTTGTGTACTTAATTTACTAAATCACTGATTTTAAAAGAGCAAAGTATATGAACTTTTTTAGTTCAGACAATTTACTCGTCAGAATTTTGAGAAATCCATACCTAACGATTAAAAAATTTCGATTAATGATTCACAGAAAACAAAACTTATTACTTAAAAAATATTAATTTAAAGCACTACATTTAAAATAATGATAACGGAATAAAAACGATTAAGTTTTTCACAAATATTATAGAAATTTTTGTTTTATAAACGGATGCTTAAAATGAATTCTTTGAATTAAAACTTGTACAGAGAAAATGAAACAAAAATAAATTTTTCATTCGCATTTTTTTTACTCGCCGAATTCGCGCGCGCGCGCGGTGATTTTGATTATTTATAGGCACCATCTTTTCTAATATAGCCCTATTTGCAGACTTCAAATGCAAGATGAAACAGATAGTCATTGGGCGCCAAACCGGTTTTTGACGCCAAGCGTTAACTTAAGTAAAATCGCGTTTTTTATTAAATTTTTTGATTTTTTTTGAGGGCTTAATTTTTAAGTTCTGATTTTCAAGTTTCACATATTGATTGCAAAACACGGCAATTTTTAAATAAAAAAATTTTAAAGAAATTCTGTAGGTTTTTATTCTCGTAAAAAGTGTATTAGAGATGAAAAACACAAAAACTTTTTTTAAAATACGTAATATTTAAGCACTTTTTCCAATCTTCACCTTAATTACGGATAATAATGTTCTACACTCGGAAAAAAAGTTTCATGCGATTATTTTAATAAATGACGAAGTTATTAAATGTTTAATTAAAATTTTGAGTATTTTTTGAAAAATCAAGAAAAAAAGTTTTTGACATTTTATTTTTTAAATGGCATATTCTAAAAGAAAAAGCATGAACTTATTTAGTGTAGAATATCGTTTTAATAACACAAAAATAAGTTCATACGCAACGATTTAGAAATCGTTTTCATAAAAACGCATCAATTTGAACACATTTTTAAAAATCTCGTAAAAAATACAAATATTATTATTTTGTAAAAAAAATTGTACCGTATCGTGGCGAAATAAATAATCTTTCCGATTCTGTAATTATTATTTATTTGAGTTTTTTTTTAATTAGATTGCTGTTTTAAAAACGTCAAACCCCCCAAAAAATCCCCTCTTCCTTCTTCATTTTGCGTCGCCGAGCATAGCGGAATAAACAGCGCACAGGAGTAAAACAATTATGCGTTTTAAGGTTTTTTATTAATATATTTTTAACTAATTGCAATATCGGAATATAAATGGTCAAAACATGCATTGCCATCCAAATTAAACGTGTATACATAATTTCAGCTCAATGAGTTGAAGATATCTGCTTCAAAATTGAGTTGCAAGATTCCACCCGAACAAATTACATACATACATACATTGCAAGTTAAATAAAAGCTTGTAAAAACGAGTCAGGGAAAGTAAAAAAAAAAACTGTTTCGCAGGTTGAAAATAAAAGAATTTCCTCCTCGCATTGGACGAAGGTTTTTAACATCGACATAGAAGCAAAAGAAATAATAATACTGGTGATTATTGGAATCTATTCTTTTGAATATAAAGGATGGTTAAAAACATTCTAGAAACTGTTCTTTGGTATGCTCGACTTAAACAACAATAATGCAGATATAAAATCTAGTTTGTTGCAGGGTTTCTTCTTTACATTTTGTGCTATGAAGGATGAGTTTCAAATGATCATTAACAAACATTGTCCTCTGTAGTGTGGATGCGATTGACTCTTCTGATTTTTGTATGTCTTCATATTTGTTCTGCTTGTATCGAATTCCATTTATCAAAACGCGTTCACATAATATATTACACTCCCTTCCATCAGTTGCTGATGAATTTCAGTAAGGAAAATTTTCTTAAAAATTGTTGCAGGATTTTCTTTTACAAAACTTAATTAAGCTTCCTACTTCAATCACCGACTATGCTTCCATCATCAAACTTCTGCATGCTACTGCACAACATTATTTGTTGTTGTTGTCCTTCACACTAAAATGCATAGGCAGAAACGATGATAAAAATTTGTTAAGGCCAAAGGCGTGTGTCTCTGACTTGGCAATGTCCTCGGACTTGCCTGTGTATAATGTGTCCATGTTACAGTTAATGTCAATTTTGAAAAGGACACGAGTATAGGGATTGCAATATCCAACCAAAAGTTCAATACCGGTATTCGGTATTTTTTAGATCTTAATACCAGTTTCAATACCGGTAGTAGAAATTCCAATTTTCATTTCTCAAGAAAACTAAATAATGATGAAACTCAATGTCGTCGCTGGTTGATTTATTCAAGTTCTAAAAAAATTAAGTTTTCTGTTTTCCATGTTGACTATTTGGCAATTCACAAATTCTAATGGTACAGGAAGGGTGCTGTGATTGGAACCACTTAAGTAGTATTTTACACAGACATGAGAATACTACAAAACATATTGCCAATATGTTCCAATGGATAACATTAGCGAAGGGGAGAAAGCACGGAAAACCATTAGACCGAGAAAACGAAAGGTGAATTCTTGAATCTCAAAAACATTGGTACAATTTGTTTAAGAAATTAATTGATATCATAAATTTCTTAGCCTATCATAATCTGGCGTTTAGAGATCACAGAGAATCTCTCAAAATAGATGAGGACACTAGAATTCTGGAAACTTCATATAGACTTATATAAATTGATATGTAAAAATCTGATCCTACATTACGAGAACGCATAAATTGCATTGATAATAAACAACTTGCACACCATTATTTAAGCCAAGATATTCAAAATGAATTTATCACAATCTTGTCAAACACAGTTACTAGTGAAGTGATTGATGGGAGAAAAGAGGCAAAATATTATTCTTTTTTACTTGACTGCACTAAAGACTGTAGTGGAATTTAACAAATGTCGGTCATCTTAAGATATTTTAGTACATCAACTGGAAGTATAGATGAAAACTTTATCTGATTTTTTGCTGTCACTGAAACAACTGGAGAATATTTGACCAATGCAATACTTGGAGAGCTAGAAAAAAATGACTTAAATATTCAAAACTTTCGTGGACAAGAATGTGACAGTGGTGCTAATATGGTAGGGATAAATAGTGGAGTTAAAACTCGAATATTTAATATATATCCCAGGGAATTTTTCACACGTCGCGCTTGTCATAGCTGGAATAATTATTTGTAGACGCAGGTAATTCGTCAGTGGCAACAAAAACATTTTTTGGTTTTATTCAGAAGATTTTTTTCCCTATTTTCAAGTTCCAGCAAAAGCTGGAAAATTATCAAAGATAAATTAAAGCTTACTATTAAGCCTTTATCAGACACAAGGTGGGAAAGCAGAATCGAGGCGGGGAAGGTCGCATTATTACAACTTGATAATGTTGTTGAATACATAGAAAACTTTAAAAAACTAAACGGAACAATCCGATACACTCAATGATTGCGATTCCATTTTAAATGAACTGTTCAGCTTGGAATTTATCGTATTATTACATGTATGGTATGAGTTATTAACGTCTTTCAATACCATAAGCAAATTATGGCAATCTGTACAATCCCATTTATGCACTACTCTTGAACATTTGCGTACATTTTGTAGCTGGATCAAAGGGTATCGACAAATTGGATTCAGAGAATGCTTGTTTGACGCTCGTAAGTTTATTGAGAAAAGCAGTTATGATTTGCCAAAATATTTTTTAAATAAAAGGGTAGCCAAAAAGAAAAGAATGTTTGATTATGAAGGCGGCGACAACCTATAGAGTTTGTCAAAAGCCGGTATAAAACAGACTTTTTAAATATCATGATTGATTCTGTGATAAGCAATATGGATTCAAGATTTATGTTTTTAAATCATTTTGAAAATTTTGGTTTTCTCTATGACTTAAACAAGTTAAAAAATATTCCAAAAGAGCAAATACTGAAAAACTCTCAAGATTTACACACAGTTCTACAAGTAGGTGAGAGCAGTGACTTCCAACCTTACGAATTATATGAAGAATTACAAAATATAACTCCAAATTTACCCAACTCCATTACAGACGTGAAACATCTGCTCCAATATGTCATAGAGAACAATTTGAAAGAAATTTTCCCAAATATTTACATTGTCTTTCGAGTTTTGTTAACAATACTTGTAAATACCTCTTCTGCCGAGAGGAGCTTTTCAAAATCAAAACTGATAAAGAATTCTGTAAGAAATACAAGGGGTCAGGAAAGACTTTCAGCTTTGGCAGTACTGAAGCAGATACACATCTAAGATAAATTACGAGCCAATCATTAAGGATTTCAGCAAAACTAAAAGTAGAAGTTGTTTTTTTATTTTTTATTTTCATTATTGTTTAATGTGCCAAAGAAATATGAGTAAAAAGTTTGGTTTTTTTCTTTATGAATAAAAATTGTTTTTTTATTTTATAAGCCCTTTTCTTATGCTACCAGAGGGCCTCGCGAAATGTATCTTGCTCACATTAAGTTCAGGTTTCGCGCCGCCACTGATTGCAAGAACCTAGCTTTCTGCTTTTAGTTATATATCTATACAAATAAATAAAATTGAAGTGTCTGTTTATAATTTCAAAGTAACAGTTTTTTACTAAATGCATTTAAAAGTATACACGATACTTTTATCAAAAAATCAATTTTAAAATTTTTGTCTGTCTGTTTGCTCCGGCTAATCTCTTTAAAATGGCTGGACCGATTTTAAAAATTCTTTCACCAATGGAAAGCTGCATTATCATTGAGTAATATAGGGTATATTTTATCCCCGTACTCTTACGGGAACGGGAACTACGCTGGCAAAACCATGGGGCTTTGCTTACTCCCCGCCAAGTTGGCGGAAGGTAATGCATTTTGCATTTCAATCCCTTTGGAATAAGTACAAAGAGTACATGGAGGAAGATATTTTGCGACGACTGCAGCAAGTACAAGCAGATATGCCTTTCAATGAGCACATCTACAACGAAATTCTAATAATAATTGAAAATAAGGTTTTGAAAATGGTTGGGAAGAAACTAGATGATTTTGGAATGATTAGTCCGCGACAAGTCGATGGAAATGTCTTCGATAATGAAATTGCTCGAGAAATAGACTAAGATTTTATAGCATTGCAATATCAAGTAACAGAATTAATCCCTCAATTAACTCCAGAACAAAGTCATGTTTTACATCAAGTGTTACGTAAAATAGAATCTGGCAGTGGTGCCCCTGGCAGCTTTTTTCTCGGCGCCCCTGGAGGTGCCGGAAAAACGTTTTCGTTAAACTTATTATTAATGCTCATCAGAAAAAACCAGAAGATAGCAGTTGCTATGGCTTCCGGTATAGCCGTGACACTACTGACCGGTGGTCGTGCTGCACATTCCGTTTTAAAATTACCGTTGAATATTGCACATGAAGATTCACCCATCTGCAATTTCAGCAAAAATAGCTCCCGAGGCAAGTTGTTTCGGCAATGTAAGCTTTTAGTGTGGGATGAAAGTACGATGTCTCACAAGAAAGCTATAGAAAGGTTAAATCAGACTACGGGATTTACGGGATATATATATATATATATATATATATATATATACTACAGGATATATATATATATATATTATACGGGGATATATATATATACGGGATATATATATAACTACGGGATATATATATATATACTACGGGATATATATTATACTACGGGATATATATATATATATATATTGACCTGGTAATTTCTGACAAACTCTCCCTGTAATCCAGAGAGGTACACCGGCAGATGAAATCAGAGCCTGTATTAAATCATCAAGCTCTTATGGGCGAAAGTTGAAAAATTCAGTCTGAAAGTGAATATGAGATTGCATCTTTATAATGACGTATATTCGGAACATTGTGCAGAAACGCAATTGAAAATTGGTGATGGATGTTGGAGGTTATCTTTTACTTTCCAATTTAGTAGAAAATGATGTAGATCTTATTGCTCAAATTTAACCGGGCTTGCAACAAAATTTAAATTGGGATCAGTGGGTGGGCGCAAGATCAATATTGGCGCCTAACAATGACATTGTCAATGCAATCATGGATAAAGAACAAAGTACTTCATACCCCATGTTAATTGATAAATTCGCTTGAACTTTCGTGTGTACCTTCACATAAATTTCAATTAAAACTAAATGTACCAGCTATGCTTATGCAAAATCTCGATGCTCTTTGACTATGTAATGAAAAGAGGCTTCAGATCACAAAATTGATGCTAAAATTTTAATATGTGTCATGAAAAGGGAAAGTGTTGTCATACTTTGAATTTCAATTATCCCCACTAGCCTACAGTTTCAATTCAAACGAGTTCAATTTCCGATCAAACTCAGTTTTGCTGTTACTATTAACAAAGAGCAAGGGGGCAAACATAGCAGGGGTGCATTTGGAATGTATACTGTGTTGTCATCCTTTTGCCCCGTGAAGGCCATATTGCTCTGTATACTGCAGTAATAAATTAGTGTGTTGCGATATTTCAGTGCTATTCATTGTACACACATGTTGTTAACACCTTGTCCTTTCATCTGTATATGTCACATTCTCCAACCGAACTGGTATCTTCAAGAAAAAAAAAGTTGCCATAACTTTTACCCCAAACCTCGTATATATATAGTATCATAAAATGAAAAAAATACACAGTTTAATAAAATTGATAGTACTAAATTATACCACTAACAAAACTAGAAGATATAAACCAGATTTCAAGAAACACAATATAAAAAATGATAGAAAAGTATATTGTACTAGAATTAACTAAGTGTATGTATAGCATGAAACAGAGTTAGAACTTTAAAATGTAAGAAACCAGAAGAGTCAATGGACTAAAATGAAGACCTATTATGATTTCTAAAGCTGTTGCTGAATTAGGACCAGCAAAATTAGGGTTAAATATAGTTTACGATCCAACACTTCCCCGTTCAGCAGAAATTTTAGCCATAATAGCAAAACATAACCAAATTTAAAAGTTAGGCCTAAAACCAACCACGTGCAATTTTCAACCGACAAAAAATAAAATAAAATAAATTTAAAATATGAAAGGAAGTGAAATTTTAACAAGATAAAAATAAAAAATAAATATTGGAAAAAAAAACTTACGTGAAAAGATGCAATCCACAAGGAAGCGGAAAAAAAGATCTCTACATTCGAAAGCAACCACGCTAAGTGATGTTAAAAATTACGT